>JBAMIG010000021.1:4206723-4233944 GCA_037177335.1 Kiunga ballochi | reverse complement strand
GATGCACGCCCCAGGAGCCACCCCCATCCACACACTCACCCAGTCATCCCACCCTCCATACAATTCACCCCACCCCTACCCATGCGTGCACACACCCACCTACCCACACACACACCCACGCACACACACACGCCCTACCATCCATATGCACCCCTCTACCCATCTCCCTATACACGCACACACCCCACCACCTATCCCCATACACACACATTCACACAAACCCCACCACCTATCTCCCCATACCCACACACCCACCTATCCCCATACACACACCCACACACACCCCACCATGTATCTTCCCATACACACACACACCTCACCACTCTTCTCCCCACTCTTCAGCTCCACACCTCACCACCCTACCCATCTCTCCCCCACTTAGACCAATAAGCTCCTTTCCCCACATCTACACACTCATACCCATGCATCCACACACCCTTCTCCTTCCCCTCCTCTCCCCAGTGGGCAAGGGGACAGAAAGGCCAGGAGCACCCCCCGTCCCCACCACCCACATGCTGGGTGCCCAGAGCTGCCCAAGGGCCCACAACATACCACCAAATACTACTTGGCCCCGCCCCCCAAAGGTTGTCTGTATAGTGTCAGTGTATACATGTGTTTCTGAATATAAGTGCAGTTAAAACTGGGAGGCGACCAGACACCAGGTGGAGTAGACTGGACCACCTTGGCGGCCCCCCACACCACCCGGCACATGTCCCCGCCCCCCATGTCCCTATCAGTGTATGTATTGAAGAGTGGGGAAGGGGGGGAAGGGGCGTTGGGGGATCCAAGTCCCGCAGGAGGTGTCCCTCGCTCAGGATTAGAGGCTGTCATCAGCCCTAGGCTTAGCTTTATAAGAAATATTGTAGCTACTTCTGGGTCAACTCAGTATAAATAAGAGCTTTCTGAGTCTAAACTTGTTTAAAAAACAAGCTTACAAGTTGAATTTTTAGCTTTAGCTAGCATTCCACTGCTAATGCAGCTATTGAATCCAGCTTTATTTGTCTCTTGGGGTTGTGTTTCGTGCAGATTGTGGCTACGGGGGTCTGCCACACGGACCTGTACCACCTGTTTGAGGGTATGCACAAAGATGGCTTTCCAGCAGTTCTGGGCCATGAAGGAGCTGGCATTGTGGAAAGTGTCGGCCCTGGTGTCACTGAATTCCAGCCAGGTCAGCGTGTGTCTTTGTGACGGTGTGTTTTCCCATTTGACTGAATTAAGATTAACTTTGATTCATCTTTTTTTTATTTTATTCAGGAGACAAAGTTATCCCCTTGTTTATCTCCCAGTGTGGGGAATGTCGCTTCTGTAAGAGTACTAAGACCAACCAGTGTGAGAAGGGGTGGTGAGTTCATCTCTTCATTCATCCCCTAAATGTTTAACATCAAAGCCTCAATGTGGTTTTGCACATATTCACATGTTGAAAACATCAGGGCGTTTTTTTCTTAGGGCTGCTGACCGTTACGATGTGATGTCCTTAGCGGACTCAAGGATCACCTGTAAGGGGAAAAAGGTGCTGCAGTTTATGGGGACCAGTACCTTTTCCCAGTACACAGTAGTGAATGAAATTGCTGTAGCTAAGATCGACCCTGCTGCTTCACTGGACAAAGTCTGCCTCCTTGGTTGTGGCATCTGCACAGGCTTTGGAGCTGCAGTTAATACTGCCAAGGTGTGTAAAAAAAGCTAAGTATAAAGCCTGGTATCAGAGACATGACTGGTGCTATTTATTACAACCAACAGATTCAACTTTAGGTGCCATTCTGACCAGTTTCTTCTGCTTCAGGTGGAACCAGGCTCCACATGCGCTGTGTTCGGTCTGGGAGCTGTGGGTTTGGCTGCAGTCATGGGCTGCAAGTTTGCAGGAGCGAAGAGGATTATAGCCGTTGATATAAATCCAGAGAAGTATGAAAAGGCTAAGGTGTTTGGTGCGACTGACTGTGTGAACCCAAAGGATCACAAAAAGCCCATCGGTGAAGTTCTGGCAGAGATGACGAGCGGAGGAGTGGACTACTCATTTGAATGTGTCGGGAACGTGACAGTCATGGTCAGGGCAATGGAGATATAGATTTTGGCTGCTAAATACACATACAGTATAGGATCTGATTAAAGTCGCCTGACTTTGTGCGGTTTTACCCTCCAGCGCAGCGCCTTGGAGTGTTGTGTGAAAGGTTGGGGAGTCAGTGTGATTGTAGGCTGGACGGATCTACACGACTTTGCTGCCAGACCCATTCAGCTCATTGCTGGGCGTACATGGAAGGGCTCTCTGTTTGGAGGTGAGACAACTATTAGCCTCATACTACTTTAATTGTTATGAGTTTTAATTTTTTAGGTCAATTTGTTTAAAATAAATTTAAAAAAGCTTCTCTGAGAGCTAAATCAGTTAGCCTTGACTGCTAGCCTGCTCCGGGCTAGTGCAACCTGAGTCATTCAGTTTCTTTTTGTCTTTATCTTTTATTTCTCTTTTGTGGGACTAAGGGTTTAAAAGTAAGGATGGTGTTCCTGAGATGGTTCAAGCCTATCTGGATAAGAAGGTGAAGTTGGATGAGTTCATCACTCACAATATGACTTTGGACCAAGTCAACAGCGCCATTGAGCTGATGAAGCACGGCCAGTGGTAGGTTTAGCATCCAGCTTATCTGCTCATGAAACGCCAGAGTGATAATTCAATAACAATATGTGTTGATTGATTGATTGATACACATGTGTTGATTGATATACATGTGATGCAATAGAAAAAAAAGACTTGATTAAAAAAAATTATATTGGAAGTGGTGTGTTGATGGAAAATAATGTGGTGTTAGCATGTAGCTGTTAGCATGTAAGAATGAACAAAAGTGGTTAACAACTGTTTATTGTCTGTGTTCAGGTGCAAGTTGGATAAAATACTAAAGGGAAAACATTTTCTGACAATAATAAAATAATAAACTTTTGAACTTTTTCCACATACCTGAGTACGGAAAGTCTGAAGGGACAAAATGGACCAAATACACTTGATCACGGCAGGAACATTTAACATTTATACAGTTCATAATAACAATTGTTTTACATATTTATATTTGTTGATATTTGTTAGACTCCGGCTTCCTCCCACAGTCCAAAGACATGCACCATGGGGATCTAAAGTGCCCATAGGAGTGAGTGTGAGTGTGTGTGGTTGTGCGTCCATCTGTGTTGGGCCTGCGATGGACTGGCGACCTGTCCAGGGTGTACCCCGCCTCTCGCCCGTTGACAGCTGGGATTGGATCCAATGGATGGATGGATGGATGGATGGATGGATATTTGTTAGTATGAGTACACTGAGATTGATTTGGGATATTATTTATTTACATGCTACATTTTGCGTGAACATTTGGTTATGTATTGTCTATTTTTAACACTGATTTAAGCTTTTTTTAATAACAGTGTTTACTTTTTTTACAATGTTACTTTTTAATTCACGTTTTTTAATTTAGCCTTTTGTCTCTTGCTCCTTTATTTAGAAAATATCAATAGTTATTTATATCTAATTCCTAATTAAATCTTGTTTGTGTCCCACAGCATTCGGACAGTGTTGAGTGTTTCTCCACAGTAAGTCCACAGCGTGAAGTGACTCCTAAAATCTCATTGATACTGTGAACAAAATGTTTTGTACAAACATCACTGTTCAGACAATCATTGACACAAAAATGTTTAAGTATTGGACATTGTGCAAGCAAACTGAGGTGTTTATTAAACAAAAAGAAATTATTTTAGGAGATTGTGTCACTTTTTTGGGGAGGGTTAGGGGTAGGAATGAGACAATCCTCACATTCAGTTTTTTTCCCCTTTCTTATCTAAACACAAAGTTGACCTTCAGTGGTAGATGGAGTCAATAAGCTAAATACAGAGAACAACTTGTACCTGGAAAGTGGCGTGTGAGGACTAAGTTCAATAATGTGTTACCAAATAAATATAAAATCTCTTCTTTTTTTTTTTTTTAAAAAGTTAAATGTTTTCATTCTTTTTATATGTGTTCAATGCTTAATGATGCTGGGAAAGTGCTGAATGGCTAAAAGCTGCATCTCTAAAGAACTGAGTGGAAAAATGAGGGAAAGGAAGGAGCTGAAAAAGCAAGCAGTGTGAAACATCTGGGCTGGAATGAAATGAATCTGATCGGATTTATTGTGCCTGAGGAAATTATGTTATAATGTCATGAACTTACACACTAGCACTACTTTACACACTATATTTAAGTGCATAGTGTTTACACTGACATTTAGGCAACAAGTCAGTGCACTGAAAGTACCCGGATGCTGCCATATATAATATGCCAATAATCTAGTGTGAAACGATGGACACTTCACGGACTAAATCAACACCATCTTGCTGTGCTCAACGACCATTATTCCATCTGAGACAGCACTCACTCACGATAGTGCGCACTACAGAAAAAAAGGGCACAGTGTTTGCTCCACACTGATTCCAACTATGGAATTAAGACACTTTAACAGGGTCTGGAATAAGTTGCCATTATTCCTGACTGGCTTTTGCTAAAGCAACAGTGTTACTTTTATTCTGGATTATGTGTTTCATCATGCACACTTTTTTCTGTACTACTATCGTGGGTTCTGTCTCAAATGAAACAATAACGTTGCAGCTACTTCACCATAAAGATGATGAAGATCAGATTCATGAGTTATCGTCAGCGCAAAATTAGATGTGTAACAAGCTGCGGTATAAATTTGAATCTTAACTAAATATTTTTATACTGATATTTATATAAATTAGCTTCCACCACTGTATTTTTTATGCCATTATTTGAAAAGTTCAACACTTCCTCCTCCGCTACGTCAGTAAGAGTTTAGTGCGTGAAGTGTTCGTCGTTTCACACCAGCATCCGGGTACTTTCAGTGTGTTTTTTTGCTTACCGTATTTTTCAGATTATAAATCGCTCCAGATTATAACTTGCACCAGCCAAAAAATGCACAATTAAGAAGGAAAAAACATACATAAGTCGCATTTTTGTGGGAAATTTATTTGATCAAATCCAACACCACAAACAAACAAGTCATCTGGAAAGGCAATTTAAAATAAAAATAAAATAGAAAACAACAGGCTGAATAAGTGTACGACATACTAACGTTACATGGCTGACATGCCTGGTAATGTCAGTAACAACGTAACATTTTAAGAGTAATTCAGAAAACTCTAGCATAAAGAACATGCTAACAAGTTTACCAAACTACCAGTTTCACTCCAAATCACTAAATCCAATGAAATCTTCATCCTTGGTGTCACTTTTAAACAACTCCCCCAACTCGGGAGGTAGACGATGCGCACAGGCCTAGAGCGCCCTCTTACGGTTTAGTGTAAAAATAACATGTGAAATGATATAATAATGTGTTAATAATTTCACACATAAATCGCACCAGAGTATAAGTCGCACCCGGGGCTAAACTATAAAAAATAAAAAACTGTCCCTTATAATCTGAAAAATATGGTAATTGTCCGTGTAAACACACTATTAAAACATAGACGGAGACACGGCCCATGTCTGTGACTGGTCACAGGCTGCAAACACTACTTCTATATGAGCACATTGGTTGAATTGCAGAGTTAATAACCAGCTTTGTTGACCATGAATGTCTGTGTTAGTCAACCCAGTAACAGAGATATCTGGAAAGTAATTATCATATGTGGTAAAAGCCTTTGTTCCTTATTAAACTGCAGGCTCAGACATTGTATGTCAATAAAATAAAGATTGAGTCCGTCTTTACTGGAGCCAGATTTCTCACTGTTATTAAACCAGGTTTCCCGTCCTCCTTCACTGCACATGTGTTATTTAACACACCAGTCGGTTTGACTCCTTTAAATCTTGGTTCTACATCATTTTAAGGTGGATTTTTTTGGTCTGTAGCTAGTCATGATCCATTTTCAACAGAGGATCTTTTATTTTTTGATCACCGACTCTTTAGTCTTTTCCCACAGCTCCTACAGCGTGGGAATTTCTGCTCAGCTGAGATCCTGTTAACCTCCGTCATCCGCTTGTGTCGGTTGTGCACGTTTATTTGTACAGCACTTTCCACGCACAGGATCATTCAAATAGCTTTACATAAAAACAGCCAAAGTATAACAGATGTTTTAAAGAAAAAAGAAAAAAAATCCTTTTTAGTGATATTTAGAAATTTAGTGACAGTTTGAATCCACACATTTAAATTTGCTGCCAAATAAAGCAGGAGGACTTTGTTTGGGAGGAAAAACAAAGAAAACGTTTAAATTCAGTAACAATTTGACCATTTTAAATTTACACTTAGTCAAATAGATTAAATGGAATAATTGCCTTGGTATTCATCAAGATGTCTCAGACTAAACGTGAAAATGTTGTCAGGAGAGGAAGAAAGATAACAGCTAAAAATCTTTTTTAAGACAACTTTACTTGTTATATTAAGGGAGAAACAGGATCATAAAGTCTGCCAAGGAATTTCCTTTGGATGATTTATATTCTAACACTATGTGAGTCTTAGTTTGTATGTGTGTTAGGAGGACTAGATGGTGTTTGTGTGTGTATATGGGTGTGTTTTGTTTTGGGGGGTGTGTCTTACAGGAGAGACCACACCCAAAACATCCACTTTGGCCAACCAGGAGGAAGAAAGGCAGGGCCTAAGAAGAGGAGCCCCGCCCACAGAAATACACATTTCCATGAATTTGCACACATGCACCACACATAGACACACAATACTGTGACAGTATAAAAAGAGAGGTTTTTCTATGACCTTTGTAGCTGAAACTTGTCGTATTAGAAGTTAGCAGCTACAGCTAAGATTGACCTCCTCTCAAGAGATTTGTAACTTTTTTCTTTAAACAAAGAATAATCTATTGAAATAATCTAAATCTGGTTTTTGTGTCTTTCTCATATATTGGATTAAGTAACATTTAACCTTCTGATTACAGGTATTGGTATTTTGAAACAGTTCATCTTTTTGATATATTTTTTTCAGTGCATTGTTTACAGAGTTGCACTACTTTTTAATATTTTGGTAAAAACAGCTGCAACTTGTGTATTTAGCGTAGGCTTTCAGTTTTATAAGCTAAAAAATCTTGATAGCCCTTATTTTATAACACTAAAGCATATTTTTTGATTACTTGATTCCTTGAACCTATTTGATGACTGTTTTTATCATTTGTTGAACTTTATAATTGGTATGTTAGTAGTATGTTTTAAAGCTGACAAAAATTGTAACTTTTATTGCAACTTTTCCAAAGATGACTTTCAAAATTAAAGCTTTCACCTGCAATAATCGCAGAAATTCCTTTCAAAATCCTAGAAGGCTTTATCTTTAGCTAAAGAGATTTTATGAGGGTCCTGGTTGTTTTAAAAGCTTTAACCTAGTCCAGATATCTCATTTTGGCCTTTATGTCATGAACAAAAGTGTAGCGCATCACAGATTCATCCGTTCTGCCTCAGAGGGTTAAAGTCCTTTTTGTGTTAGGACACGGCTTGTTTTCTCCTGTCTCACAGGTGCAATCATCCTTTACTCCTCTGGATTTTCAAACCTCACATCTGCATAAAAGATGTCAACAGCTGGAAAGGTAAAGGAACTTTATTCTGAAATAATAAGAATAAGAATGACTGCATTTATTTTCTGCATTTTAAACTGATGCAAAAATGCTGCACCACAGGTGAAATTCAGGACATTTGCATTCTGTTTTTTTCTGATGTTGAATATATCTGGTATAATGTTTGCATCTTTCCAGTTTTGTGCAAACTGTCGTTTCTAAACTTAAAACTCATCCAGATGTTAAATTTCACCACTGCAGCAGAACTTTTGTTCCTTAGTGTGGTTGGACTTCCGAGCCAAATTACAGATTTTTATATAATTTGTTTAAATGTATAAATCGACTTGTTCATGCTTCATAAACATGCAGGGCGTTCGAGTGGTATTTAAAAGTGCCAAGATAAGCCCTCACCTTGAATTAGAACAGAAATGACTGTAATACTTTGGCTTTTTGGAAATGCAACCTTTTATTTTAAATCAGCAACTGTTGATTCTTTCTAATAATGAGGTGGGCCACAATGTGTGTGTTTCCACCACAGTAGTTGAACTTCATGCATGTTGCTACCTGTTGCATTAGGAAAAGAAAAGAGGTACCCAGCTGAGACTGAGTCAGTCAGTGGCATTGGTCCAGAAAGTAAAAGTGCTGTTTTGCTGCTGTTCCAAGCAGTCACCAAACTAGCTGAATATACTGAGCACAGTTCCTCTGGCAGGCAAACAACCCTGTTAGTGAAAACACCTGTTCTAAATGTACAGGTAGATCCAAAAACAAGGCACGACTTTTACTTTTAACCTAGATTTGCCACCTCTGGTCCCTGCATTCACTATTTTAATAGTAAAAATAATAAAGTTCATCTTTATTTTCTAAAAAAAAAAGATTCCAGATTTTATTGCATAGATCATTAAATATAAAGGGGAATAATGAGGTTTTGATTAAAATACACTAAAAAGACTCGTAATAGAACTGAAAAGTCACTGAGGGTGCAGGATGCTGGGTTTACTCCATGTCATGGCCTTTCAGGTCATTAAGTGCAAGGCAGCAGTAGCCTGGGAATACAACCAGCCTCTGGTCATCGAAGAGGTTGAGGTGGCCCCTCCTCAAGCTAATGAGGTCCGCATAAAGGTAGGAGCCATTTTTTATTTCATTTGTTGTGATGAGTTAATACAGAATATTCTTATTCCATTACAAACAGAGTAGGTGAGAAATTAAAATATAAAATAGTTGTTTTTTTCCAGGAAAAGGTGAATAATTGAGCTGTAAATTCAAACTAATATTCAGAAAAAGATTCAAATTTATTTATAGCCAATTTTGTGTGCGAGTTACTAATGTTTTATCCTGTGTTTAACTTTTAACCCTGCTTGTTTTTTTCAGTTATGGTAGTCTTTTTCTTTTTCCTTTATTTTACTTTGACATCATGGAAATAGACTTGCTGTTTGGATTTTCAAAGATTACAAACTGAAAATGTCTGTTTTGTATTTTTGTTGTTTTGTTTTTGTCTGGGTTTTTATTTGACCAGAGATTTTGATCCAAAAGCAGACGACGAGGGCAGGATTAGCTAGTAAAGGTTTGTGGACATAAAATAGTATTCTTACACAATTTGTAGGACCAAATGAGTATTGTGGAGTATCATGTGGTCCTTTTTTTTTTTGGACAGACAGCACAAAAAAGGAAGACGTGTAGGTTGTGTTAAGCAGGAAAAACGTCTCAGAACAGCTAGTAAAGGCTGCAGAAGCCATTGTGCTTCTACCTGTTGCTACGATGTTATCAGAAGTCGCTATCATCCTGTGACATCACATTTTGCCTAATGGTCTGCAAACTATATCCTTCACAATTTCCAGCCCAACTCCACGCTGCCAGAACCCTAAAAGAGTTGATGTTAAAAAGATGTCCATTTGGCCCAGAAAGATCCTGAGGGATCTTGTTTAGTAGTTGAGTTTACTGGGCTGGATTTGGCAGTAAAAAGGGCATAGAGAAGATGATGAGGTGATCCTGACACGCAGGCGTTCATACAAACAAAAAAAGAAGAAGAAGAAAGATTATCCGGGCTGCAATCACTAAGCACGACTCTTTGACACCAAGGAATAGCATTTGTAAAGAACTGGGAGACCTTTAGAGACTTCTTGCAATCTGATTGTTACTCCACTGAGACTTAAAGATCTGGCATTGATGCGTGATTAGACCAGAAAAAATATAGGCAGAGATGAAAAATAGCTTGAACAGCAGTTTCCCAAATGAGATGAAAAGATCATGTACAACACATCCTAACGTGAGAATAGGTTACCAATAGTCTACCACTCATGTTGACCAGTTTGAATCGTTTTTTGGAGCCCAGTCTCATGTGGCCATCAAAAAATTGCTTGGAGGTCTTGCTACTGAGTGAAGCTAAAACATGAGCTCAATTCACACGTTACCTTCATGTCTTAACAGAAACAGAAAAGAATCGACATTGCAGATTTTTAACAATCATTTAAAAACCTTTAACCGAGCGATCACCGCTAACACTGCTTTGACTCCGCTTTATTTTACATTTAAAATACTGTTTTTTGCTTCTCTAATTGTTCAAATCAGTAAACTGATAAAAGCTTACTTAAGGGATCCCCATTAAGACAAAATAAAATTAAAGTGAGCACATGTTGAAAAACTTGCTTGACAAAGTAAACCATCATGCTCTCGCTGCGCCACAATGAGCTAAGCTAACACTACTATCTCACCAGCTGGATGTGATACGAATAAATGTAATTTATTATTATTATTTATTACAAACAGACGCTACAAATGTCTGTTTATTTTTTGCATTTTTCTTTTTGTTTTGCTTCCAATTTAATTAGTATTTCCTAGTTAGGTACAGAATGTAGCTAACCCAAAACCAACGTGCTAATGTGAAACGGACATCTTTGCTGTGTGTGTGCCCTGCAGATCGTGGCTACGGGACTGTGCCACACAGACCTGTACTACCTGTGTAAGAGTATGAACAAAGTGGGCTTCCCAGCGGTCATCGGTCATGAGGGGGCTGGCATTGTGGAAAGCGTCGGCGCTGCTGTCACTGAATTTCAGCCAGGTGTGTCAAACTTTAGGAACCAACTGTTTAAATTGCTGAATTTATCTGAGTTTATAATAAACTAACACATGTCTGCACCAACCACTCGTTCATGTTTTTTATTTTGTAAGTAAGTAAACCAGAGCAGAAGGGAAATTTACATGTATTTCTTTTAAATTTAGGAGACAAGGTTATCCCTTTGTTCCTTGCCCAATGTCGGGAATGTCGCTTCTGCAAGAGTCCTAAAACCAACCTGTGTGAAAAAGGGTATTAAGTTTACATCTTCTTCCACTTGTCTCCAGAAATGATATGTTCTTTGTAATCACTTGTTTGTGATCAGATTTAAAGCCAGGATAATTCATGTCCCGTTCAGGACTCCCGGTGAACAAAACAAAAAGACGATTGAAAACTCCAGAATTACCTGTAAAGGAAAGAAGGTGCTACAGTTTATGGGAACCGGTACGTTCTGCGAGTACACAGTGGTGAAGGAGATCGCTGTTGCTAAAATCCATCCGGCTGCACCGTTGGATAAAGTCTGTCTCATTGGTTGCGGGATTTCCACTGGGTTTGGAGCAGCAGTTAATACTGCAAAGGTGTGTATGTATGTAGGCCACTTTAGGGGAACAAAAGCTGTTCTTGGAGACCATATGTTTAAAGTTAAGCAAAGTAAATGTCTGTTAGGGAAGGTCGGTAACTTATTAAAACAGGAAAAATGTAAGTTTAACCTAAAATTTCATTCTGACCTCAAACAACAAACTCTTCTGCTTCAGGTGGAACCGGGCTCCACATGCGCTGTGTTCGGTCTGGGAGCTGTGGGTTTGGCTGCAGTCATGGGCTGCAAGTTTGCAGGAGCGAAGAGGATTATAGCCGTTGATATAAATCCAGAGAAGTATGAAAAGGCTAAGGTGTTTGGTGCGACTGACTGTGTGAACCCAAAGGATCACAAAAAGCCCATCGGTGAAGTTCTGGTAGAAATGACGAGCGGAGGAGTGGACTACTCATTTGAATGTGTCGGGAACGTGGAAATTATGGTAAGATATGATGCTCTGTGTTAATATTTCATAGCTGAATAAATGCCCTCACTCTGTGCTGTTCATCCAGCGCAGCGCCTTGGAGTGTTGTGTGAAAGGTTGGGGAGTCAGTGTGATTGTAGGCTGGACGGATCTGCATGATTTTGCTGCCAGACCATTTCAGCTCATTGCAGGACGTACATGGAAGGGCACCTTGTTTGGAGGTGAGATGTACTATTACCTCCCCACAAAGGTGTTTATCACTGTCAAATTATTCTTAAAAAAACACTTGGGATCCCTGCAAATGAGAGTTTTGCTTCGTTGGTACTAGCAGTTAGCTAGCTTTATTTAATTTTATTTTTTAGACCATTGTGTTGTTTTATTCATTTAACTCTGATAAAAGTTGTCTCACATATTCAAACACTGTTTTCATGAAATTCAGGCTTTAAAAGTAAGGATGGTGTTCCTGAGATGGTTAAAGCCTATCTGGACAAGAAGGTGAAGTTGGATGAGTTCATCACTCACACTTTGACTCTGGAGCAAGTTAACGACGCCATTGAGCTGTTGAAGCGTGGCCAGTGGTACATAAATAACTCTGCTAAACGTTTTATGAGTTTCTAACTAACACATGGAATTTCTTAGCGTCTGACTTCTGTTTTTGCTTCCACAGCATCCGTGTGATTCTGAATGTTGCTCAACATTAAGACCATCAGAGATGAATCACTCTTCTTCAATGTTGTTTGTGACTTTGCATGTACATCTGTGCCGCAGGATTAATCTGAACAATGAGGTTTTGTAATTCATGCAGAAAAAAATGCTAATCGTGTTTTAGACTAAATATAAAAATGGTGTTAGACTTTTTGTTTTAGAAATAAGAAATAAGAAATTAGACACCATATTGGGATTCAAATAAAATGTATTAAATAAATCTTGACTTGATCATGTCTTTTTCAATTATATTATTTTAAATAAGAAATAAATGATGGGTAAAAATGAAAATGACAAACAAAAAATTATTCTTTGCTCTTTAAAGTATATAATTCATTAGAAAATAAACTACTACATCTGTATTATTCTTTGATTTATTTTTCCATGTTTGTGGTAAAATATAAGAAACTATGTGTAAAACAAACATCCATTAAAAATGAGAAAAACTACATATAAAGATCAAGTTCACTATGTGCAAAGTTAAAATGATTCAAATGAACCAAAATGATTGTTTACAATGTTTACCGGGCATTGTGTAATCAATAAATCAATAGCCCAAAACTTTCGATAAAATACCATCATATTCTAAAATTCTTAACCACAAATTTAAGAAACTTTGTTTCTGTGTGGAAACATACTGAATATGTGAGAAAAATGTAGACAAAAAAAACCCAAAGATGTTAAATTGAAAAATGTTTTCTAAATAAGATTTAATAAGGAGAGAGGCTAATTTGGTTTTGTTAGTTAGATTTAAATGGAGAAGAAAAAGGAGAGTAAACTAATGTAAAGCAGTGTCTGGTTGGCCTGTAGCTGTTTTTAGGGGAAATTTTATTAGGTGGTTGATTGATCATTTGTGCAAGAGAAGCAGATTTATTATTGTCTTTGTGCAACTTTCTTTCAAGTGTTTGAGACGGTTTCTTTTATTTAATTTTTTTTTTACAAAAAAATGTTTTAAAATATAAAAATAAATTCTCTGTTTTGTCACACAGACTCAGTAAATGCCATTAACCACTAAACCACTAAACTTAACAGTCAAGCTATCAGAATTTGGTCTTTAAAATCAGCTAGCTAGCAAACTAGCAAGCAACTAAACTAGCTAGTGAATAGTGACCAGCCACTAACTAGTTTAGTAGTGCAAGGCATCAGAATAAGCTATAGTATGTACTGAAAATCCATAACACTGATTTAAAGAAAGTAAAATTGTAAGATAATGTGGTTAAAAAAAACATGTAACCTAAACTGCAAATAAATTAGGCAAACTGACTAAGATGAGATTTTTTTCCATGAACAGGCTGCGTCTTACAAAACCTAAATCCCATCTACGGCTCTTTATTTGTGGCTTTAAATCTGATACAGGACAGACTTTTTTGGAAATGACTATAAAGAGCCAAGAGACCCGTATCGTAAATCCTGTCATATTTTACTGTCTAATTTAACAGCATCAGGTGAAATAATAAAATAAGACGAAGAATTACTATGGGAAAAAAAAAACATGGCAGGCATCGTAAATAGGGTCTACTCTGATAAACAAAACCAAAACACTGATAAACATTTGCAAAGTGTCGGATTTTAAGCTTTATGAAACCAAAATTCAGTTCCTTTATTAAATCACTGGTGGGTTTTTAAAGGTACACTGTGAGAAAGTGTCTTATTCTATGGATTAAAATACAAGTTAGAGGATTATAAAACCAATAGAAACAAATTTTAAGACCTGTCATTTATTTTACATGTTGTACCTTAAAACCCAAATCTAAAAAACACAGCAGTGCGTCTTCATCGGCCAGACAGGCATCGTCATCAGTCCCAAATCAATCCTGATAAAGGCCAGTAAGGCCAGTTTTCAACACATCAAGTAACCAACGTTTTATAGACAAACATGGCGTTAACACTTAACCTAACGTCACCTTGTGCCTAAATCAGAGACAGCAAACGGGAATGAATAGGAGTTACTTTGCAGAAATTCATTTGTTCATTTTCCATACCGCTTCATCTAATTCAGGCTCTCCAGGCTTAAGGAGGATGTCTTTGGACAGTGGGAGGAAGCCGGAGTACCAGAGAAGAACCCACGCTAACACAGGGAGAGGCCATTGTCCAAGTCATGCCTCAAACCAGTGACTTGTCGCTATGGGGCTGTAATGCCACATTAGACATGATAAGAAAAAACAAACGAGGCTCTGCCTGGTCTGGTCGCATCTGGTGATCCACTCAATGCCCTCCATATGTTGTCAGTGTTAGTAAGTGTTAGTAAGTGGAAACTCAAAGAACTGATAACAGCTAAGGGTAAAGTCCTTGCCCAGCTGCATGTTATAAATTGCCTGATTGTGGTTTTCTCCTCCCCTCTCCTTGCAGCTGCAGTTGTCTCCTTAAACCCTGTCCTGATTCTGAACACTCTTGTTGCAGCAAAATGGCCGCAGTCGGGAAGGTAAGCAGAATTACACATCTGCATGTGCATAATATCATGTGACGTATTTTCTAAGGAATTGTGCAGCTGTTTGTATAAAGCTAACACACATTCCAGATGTGCAAGAATAACATTTCCTGCTGTTTTTCTGCCTTTTTCTTCCAACTCCTCTCCCTGTGCATCTGTGATATTTATCTTGTGCTTTGAATTGGACACATCTTGACAGTTTTCTGTCAGCTTTGTTTAAACTTTTGGAAGCACTGGTGGAAAATGCTCGTGAAAAATGTGCAAATTCAAGCCAAACCTGATGATTTATCATGTTAGATGGAGAAAGCTGACCTTTTTTCTGTGTTACTTCCAATAACCTTTCAACATTTTGGACTTTAAACTATTACTTTGTGCTTCACATGATGCTGGCTTTTACCAGGAGCATTTTTATGATTAGCATTAGCTCTAAAACAATTAAGGATGAAGTGAAACCAAGTCCTTTTTGAGGCACATGAGTTGTTCTGACATCCACCATGAATTATAACAAATAATTGCATCGTTATGTTCTGTTTTTTGCCAGTGCTGTTTGTTGCTTTTGGACATAACGGTTTAGTTTATTTTCATTCTCATTGCCTTTGTATGCTTTATAATGCAGCCCATATGTGAGGTCAGGATGGGATTTAAAGACGGGGGCTTAGCCCTCAAGAGAAGACGTGTATAGTTGCTCCCATCAGCTTGAGTTGAAGTCATAGCATGATTGTAACGATCTCCAGATGCTGTCATGTTACTTGAGCTACAAAGCAGTGTGGGACATGCTTCAGCTAAGTATGTGTGCAATGCTAAATGCTCCGATGTTTGAATAACACACCCACATACCAGACCAGCCAACACTGACCCATGAACCTTCTTGCTGTGATGCAAATAACCGAGCAGTCTGTTACAGGTTGCCATTGCTGCTCTGCAGACTGATTCAACCAGGATATGATCTTATAAGATGGGAATGAAATAAAAGATCAAACTCCTTATTTATTTCTTATAATTTCTATAAGATATCTGGTCTATCTTCACCATCATCACTGCCACAAAACATTGTCATCTGTCCCGGTCCTGTAGTTTTATTACCTGAATAAGTCCACAATGCAGAAGTTGCTGCTTCTGTCCATGGATCAGTTTGGTCTCTTTCTTCATACATGTGCCTCATCTCCATGCCCTCACTAATGGACAGCCTGACATTTTTAGCTGTTTAAATGATTTAAATATACAATCAAACTGGACATTTTTGAGGGTCAGACTTCCTGTTTAATTCTATCACATCTTCAGTAGATGCCTCTGTCCCTCCGTCCTTATTCTGTTTCGGCCTGTATAAAGGTGACAGAGGTGATCATTCTCAGGACTATTTTCTTTATTTTTGATGATAATGCTTGAAGAACAACTGATTTATCTCTCTTTGGGGCTAATGGAACAGCAAAAGAACTATTCATGCTCAGAGTTTACCTTGATAGAGATATCAGTGGTGTCACTTGTAAAAAGGGGAGTGTTTACCTGATCCATGATACCTTCATCTTTTGCTGTTAACTCACTGTAGATAACTTAATATTTGAAATATATATATATATATAAATGCAATTAGATCAGAAACTCACAGGTTACATGGAGCTGCAGATGTAGTGTGATAAGTGGGAGTAAAAAACATGGAACGACTGGATTCTACTAACGGGACTTACAACATGAGCACCGCTATAATTACAGCCACTCACAAAATAAATACATTTGTGAATTTTAGGAGGGATTTAATAACAATTTAAGGTGGCTACAGATTGCCTACATTAAGCCTAATGTATTACCCTTACTCTGTGTGGTTTATCCACAGGAGTAGTGGGAATGTTCAGTGATACTGGTTATGTTTTAGGTCATTAAATGCAAGGCAGCAGTGGCCTGGGAGCCCAACAAACCCGTGGTGATTGAGGAGATTGAGGTGGCCCCACCACAGGAAAACGAGATCCGCATCAAGGTAAAAATAAGCATCAACTTTAAAGCCTCCGAGGTGAACGTACACATTGCTAACGGTAAAAATAGTTTGGAGCATGAATGTGTCGTATGTTACTGCTGCTCTTCTTCGTAGTTGTTAGGCATCATAGTTTGGTTTCTGCTTTTGGTGCAGATTGTGGCAACATCAGTGTGCCACTCAGACCTGTACCACCTCTACGAAGGTATGCACAAAGACGGCTTCCCGACTGTCCTCGGCCACGAGGCTGCTGGCATCGTAGAGAGCATCGGGCCAGGAGTCACAGAATTTCAGCCGGGTCAGTTTCGAACGTGCCAACATCATTATGGGTGACCAAACGACTACAATTACATTAGTTTTATTAGTTTATTTTAGGAAAACAAGTCCATTTACACGTTACCTTGATATTAGGACAGTCCGTTCATGTCAAACAGAAATTGTTTTCTCAAAGTAAGATAATTTATTTTTTATTATCAAACAGAAGGACTAAACTTTATGATATATGCCTAATGAGTGACTGGTAAAACATTATTAACATTAAAGTGGAATTATTTGCTTATTTTTTCATATTTTAGAATTATTTGGGTTTAAAAGACATTTTAGGACTTCATTTTGAAGTCTGACACATGTATAGAGCAACATGTAACATTAACTAAAACCTAAACTGTAACTAGTCAGTGTAACTAGTTAACTTCAATTCCTCTTCAACAAGCACCTTCCACTCACTTTTCTTTCACACCTCTCCAAAGTCATCTAAGATGTTTTTGTTGTCCTTCAGGAGACAAGGTGATTCCTCTTTTCCTCTGCCAGTGCGGGGAATGCCGCTTCTGTAAAAGTCCCAAGACCAACCAGTGTGAATTAGCATGGTAGCACCATCATCATCATCATCCTCATTTTTGCATAAAACATATCATGTCGTCCTTATGTTATAGATGTTCAAACCTTCAAAATAAAGCAACAGTGACTGTTTACATCATTAATAATGTATCGTTCAGGACTCGGGTTCGTCAGGAAATAATGGCAGGAGTGGAATCCAGGTTTACCTGTAAGGGAAAACGGGTCCTGCAGTTTATGGGAACCAGTACCTTCTCCGAGTACACGGTGATTAACCAGATCGCGGTGGCTAAGATCGACCCCGCTGCTCCTTTGGACAAAGTCTGCCTCATCGGATGTGGGGTTTGCACCGGGTATGGGGCGGCAGTGAATACTGCAAAGGTTTGTGTCATTTTGTGAAGGAGAAAACAAACAAGGACATTTGATGCCCACTAATAGAGATTTTAGATTCATATATGCTCACAAACTTTATTTATAAAGCACTTTTCAAGCAATCAGACAATGCTTTACATGATAAAACCAAAAGTAATCCTCCGTGATCCTGAAAAGGAGGACATTGGTACTGTCCAGCAGCCTTATTGGACTTAATTGTGGAGATTAAAGCTCCTTATCAACAAACGACAAGTCAGTAGTTCCCTTCATATTCATCACACAGAAATCTATTTCAACCTAAAAAACCCAACACAAAGGATTGTCCCAGAGGTGGTACCCTCAAAAGTACCGCTGTTATACCTTCAACAGTCCAGTTTGTGCCTGGCACAAACCTTTTCAATAACAGAAATTAACACAATTTAGCAGCATTTTATGGGTGTAAGCGTTGTATTCAGCTCTGCAGCCCAAATGCACAGAATTCATCCCAAGAAGCACAAAGAAATCATTTACCAAACAATACCGTTGATGCATTTTGGACACATTTTGTGGTACTTTATACTCACACAGCAGACATTTGCAGTAATGCAGTAATTAAATGCATGCAGGATTCACACACATCACAAACATCTTCTCATTCTATTGTCTGGAATAACACTGAGACCCTGCTGTCTGTAGGTGGAACCAGGCTCTACATGCGCTGTGTTCGGTCTGGGAGCTGTGGGTTTGGCTGCTGTCATGGGCTGCAAAAACGCAGGAGCCAAAAGGATCATAGCTGTAGACGTCAATCCAGAAAAAGCAGAGAAAGCCACGGTGTTTGGTGCGACTGACTTCGTGAACCCCAAGGATCACAGCAAACCCATCCACGAAGTGCTGGAAGAGATGACCAACGGAGGAGTGGACTACGCCATAGAGTGTGTGGGGAAAGTAGCGGTCATGGTATGCACATGTGATCTAACGTGGTTTAAAAGAAGATGGATGTAATTCTCTGGACTTATTTGGTTTTTTGCTTATTTTCCCCTCTTTTTGCAGGATGAAGCAATCTGATACAAATCTGACTTAGTTTTTTCTCTCAATCCAGCAAAGTGCCCTGGAATCCTGCATGCAAGCATGGGGTGTCAGCGTGATTGTCGGCTGGACCGACCTACATAACGTCTCCATCAAACCGGTTCAGCTCATTTGTGGACGCACATGGAAAGGTTCCCTTTTTGGAGGTAAAACCCTCAACTTTTGATCAGATTCGCTTTATTGTCTCTGCAACAAGAAGTAAGGTGCAACTCTTTCACCTTATCACTCCACATTCATCAGCTTTACTGTTCAGCCTCTAAATGAGACGCTTCTGTTTGCATTTTTTGGCTCAGGGTTTAAAAGTAAGGATGGCGTAGCTGAGATGGTTAAAGCCTACCTGGATAAGAAGGTGAAGCTGGATGAGTTCATCACTCACACCATGACTTTGGACCAAATCAATGATGCCATTGACCTCATGAAGCAATGCAAATGGTACCTTTTCCTCTTATCTGCCGTTATGTTTCAGTTACTTTATTAATTATGTGCACTTGTACTCATTTCTTGTCCCTTTGCTTTGTCTCACAGTGTCCGGGCAGTCGTCAGTGTTTCTCCACCATAACACAGCTACTGCTTTTACTGCATAGCAACCGTATAACACAAAAAGCCTTTTCTCCTCAAAGATGTTTTCTAAAATATTAAATTCTTTCTTAAGTTGCTCTTCTAGGGAAGGCAGTTTGAGGTGCATGTGTGTACAATTTAATGCGCTGATGGAAAAACAAGCTACATGATTAAATCCCCTCTTGATCCGCATTTTGATCTTAAAAATCCAAGGTGGAGAAAAACGGCAAACTGTGTGTATGAAGGTTTACACTGAAATATTGCAGAGTAACTACTTTCTTTTTTATGAGAAAATGCATCAATAAAAAGCTGTTATTATCAAAATTAAATGCAAGATTGCAAATCATTCATAGGTACTAAATACTGCTCAAACTCTGAGTGATGATGAAGAGGTGTGTGGTGATGAAGAGGCATGTGGTGATGAAGAGGCGTGTGGTATTAGAAAAGGTAGCAGGAAATGTGTACGAATGCTGATTCAAGTCTTTAACGAACAAATTACTTTTCTAATCAGCTTCTTTGTTTTTTTTTCTGGTTTTATTGTGTTGGGTGTCCACCTTGCTATTACTGATGGTGTTTCAGTTATTTATAGTAGTACTCAGATCATTTTTAAATCAAGTTTGCACTCATATAACTAATTACATCTTTGTTTGCTTAACTTAGCATTTCTTTATCAGCAGACCTCCTGCTTCTATCCCACAAGACCTGGTAATAAAAGAGAAGATATTACACTGACCCCCAGACACTGAAAGAGATGATATGAGAACATAAAACTACATATAATAACTGCTTTATCCCCAGTGTGTTTTTGTCTTTTCATTAGCTTGTAATGCACTGGATCGGGTCTCGCACCATCAGTGTTGGTCTGGAGGACAAACAGCTTCTGTTAGGGTTAAAGTGCATGAGAGACCCAAAGGCGGCCAATGTTCTACTTTTAAGCTGATAAAAGCAGCAAAACCACTAAAGCAATAAGCAAAAATGTAAAAAAAACACTAATAATAGGCTAAGAGGAGGAGGAAATTAAAGGACACGTTTCCACATGCTATTAAAACCATCACAAACCATAAATAAAAGTCTGAAAAAGACTGATATGGAACCAGATGGAGAGGTACACTATGCATTCTGAAACAGGTGGAAACAACTGATCAAAGAAAGAAAATATTTATTCTGAAGTATTTCGACCTGGTTTCCATGGAGCAGATGCCATACGGTGATCCAATCCTGGTTATTTGAACTATAAAACATTGTCACAAATATCATCCTCATGAGGACAAAATCTTATGTATTGGGTACCTAATTATGTACTTTCTTCACAAAAGCTAATAAGCTCTGCCCTTTCAGAGCAAAAGCTAATGGCTAGATGAACTAAAACCAGGAGGAACTTCAGTTTTAAGGTGATTTGGGTTATGCATATTCCACACATTATCTCTATCATACATATATATATATATATATATATATAAACATTGCTTCTCAGCTGTGGTTGAAAGGAATAAAAATAATATTAACAGAAAACTGAACTAAACAACATTCTTATCTGATACGCCACACGATGATGCACCAAGCTGTGCTTAGCACACCACGCGCTAACAAACAGAAACACACAAGCTGTTTCTAACATGCGCTGTGGCTGACTTAGCAAAGACACATGACAAGGCATTATTAAAGGAAGCGAGGGGAAAAAGGAGAGAAAGGGACAGAACAATAGAGTCAAAATAAAATTGTCTGGAGAGGTTTCACAATACAATCAGGAAGCAAGATGGCTGCCGAGTTAGCCATACGTTAGGAATGCATCACCGAGACAACAGCAGAAGTTCTGTAGTTCATCTTAAACCCAGTAAGACCAAAGAGTTAACCCTTTAGGGGATGTTAGATGTGGTTTTTAAACAAAGCCAAAGTGGATGGTGGCCAAATGTTCAAACCCCACTTCCTGTGAGTCGTAGCAAGAAGCTACTTGCTTGTTTGTCTCCATGAGCTGTGACATGTTGGGTGATTTAATGTGACCCAGTTTTATGTAACAAGTGAACGACACTATTATTTTGGAGCAAATATGGAATGGGTGCAACTTATTTCAAGGGTGGTAAAAAAGAGGATTAGCTACTGTCCTACAGACCACAGACTTGCTCCAACACACCTGATGCTAATAATCCTCCTTAACAGCTTGTTGTCATGTTCTACTCAAGCCTTTTAATGACTCGTTGATTTCAGGTGTGCTGATGCAGCAAAACACTCTTAGAAACAGCATAATTTCTAATTGCATCTTATAAGAAAGACAAACAATCTAATGCAGATAGCTCAAAATCTGCCTGTAAAAAAATATCAGCTTTATTTATTCATCTCCTTCCAGTATTTCCAGCCACAGCATTCCCAGTACAGCTGCAGTAAGCTGTGATCCTGCACACCTGCTGCTTATTGCCATGCTAGTCATCTACATAAACCAGCTCTGTAACTCTGGTTCTGTTTAAACGGTCTTTGCATTTTAATGATGCTGGTGTTTTTTCCTTTGCAACCAAATCCTGCATCAGAAGTGAAGAAAACAAAAGTTTGAACCATCACTTTGTTTTAAAACACAACCATTATCAGCTTAATGAGGCCTGGAGAGATGCCATCATAATATAAAATTAACATTTTCTGAATTAATTAGTGTGTGAAATAGTTTTTCCCCCCTACCTGATTTCTTTTTACCACTTGTTTGTTGCACTTAAATGTTTCAGATCAAACTCATTTCAATGTTAATTGAATGACACAAAATCTAGGTGTTAAATAAAAGTTAGGAAAAAAATCCAAACTACTAACTGCACCCTGACCTGAATGCTCTGTGGAATAATCAGAAAAGAAGCAAAGGGAAAAGAGGAAAATCCCAGATATTTTGATCTATTTTTGCAAATATTTACTGTGGGACAGTGCTCATAAAATATCATGGAAACAAGACAATAATCCAAGTGTTATTGTTTTTCTGTATTTACATATTGACATTTCTCTCTCACTCCACTTGGGGTCGGAGGTCATGAGTATGAACATGTTAACCACTGCTGTAGAGACAGATGAGAGGAAGGTCTGGCCTGCTTTGGCCCCCTGAGAGAGAAAAGCTCCAGCTTTCTTTACCAGCTGTGATACTTTGCAGGGACCAGATCGGTTCCTGCTTTCTCCCTAGAACTTGATGATGTGGATGAAGACAAGGTCATGTTCTGTCCTCCTAGCTCTGCTCTAGTACACTAGGACCTAAATATTGAACACAAAGAAGAATAAGCTGTAGAAAATATGGTTTAGTGCTTTTGCTTTTTAAACTCAATAAAATCAGATCCAAGAAAAAATGGTAAGAAAAAGGTTTTTTTTTGCCACTATTTCTATGTGATATGTTAAAGTTATTCAGTGCTCTGGTATTTACCAGGAGCAAAAGATGTCTCAGATTGTGTTCAACAGGATTTTCCTAAGCAAACTGTATTTATTAAATACATTACATTGGGCTTTAAAGGGTTTTAAAAAGTCATATAAAGCAGTTTCATCCTTAACTCCATTAAAAAGGCTATTATCTAAGTCCAACATGGCTTCTTTATTCTTAAGTGCAGGAAATGAAGGTTGCAAAGTGGAAAGTTCATCCACAGCAGCAGCACTCCTCTTCCTGATTAACGTAAACCTTGATAAGCCCTTCCTGCTGACCCGACCATGCGAGTCAGAGAACAGCTTCTCAAAAGCGTGGCGACCGCACGGAAAGTAAGCAGGTTATTCTGTGAAGCTCTTTTGTTAATGTTTGGTGGATTTGAGCAGCCCTGCTTCGAAAAACACTGCCAGCATATTTCCCCCTCTGCTCAGTGGCGTGTTCCTGAAACAGAAAATAATGTTTACATGATAAAGAGGAAAGGCATAAAGAGAGGGCTCAAAGATCACACAGGAACTCTTTACAGGTCTGAAACTTTCATTCAACGTCTTTGTTTTATATTCATCGTGATGTTTTTGGACATTCAGGCTTTGTCTTTGTGCTTTTCTGGTCTTGTTGCGACAAAGACATAAAAAAGGTCAAAGCTGTCTTCCTTTAGAGAGAGAAAGCATAAAAGGCTTTTGAACTTGTTTTGTCGTCACTAATACAGGGTCAAAATTGTAGCTTTTCGAGCTGAAGCTCCTGGATTGTGCGTTGTAGGTGATCCGGTGTTGAGCTGCTGTAGCATGGGAGGCTGGGAAGCCTCTGGTGATGGAGGAGGTGGAAGTGGCACCTCCTGAAGCTGGGGAGGTCCGTGTGAAGGTAATGAGTAATGGTTTAACTGTTAAAGCCTTTCTTTCTTCAATCAATCATCTAAACGAGGTCATTGGTCATGGATTTAGCACCAGATCACGTTTTGTGGTGCTGGGCCACGAAGGAGCTGGCATCATGGAAAGTGTTGGCGAAGGAGTCACCAAGTTCCAACCAGGTTCTCTTCCCTCATTCTAAGCAGCGTCTCTCGAATATCATGTGATAAATCCAGAAAGATCCTGGATGCTTTTCTTTGCTTGGCTGCTTCACATGATTTATGCAACACGGCACTGAAGCTGTCTCCCGTTCCAAACATCCCCAACCCAAACCTTTGAACCACAATGGTCTTAAAACATTAAAGCAAAAGCTCATGATCTGTACCTGCATGGTTTTTATGAGCTGCAATCCTGTCATAAGACTGCAAAGCAAGTGTTTAATGCTTGTGCTCTGCATGTGATCAGACTGTACAGGTGATACAGTCATACCCTTGTATATTCCACAATGTGGGGAGTGCAAGTTCTGCAAGAGTCCCAAAACAAACCTGTGTCAGAAGATCAGGTAGATATTTAGTTTAAGCTCTGACGTGTACCTGCTCACACTTTTACCCAACACACACAGCATCTGAGCAGTTTGAGCTTGTTCCCCAGGCTCACTCAGGGCAAAGGCTTGATGCCAGTCTGTGTTGATTTAAGGACGCTTTTAATTTGGTTGGATTTGATTTGGACAAATGCTTCCTGAAATATTTCTGTGCAAAGCAGAGGCATTCGGTGCTCCCTTCGACTTTACCGTCACCGTAGAATATCTGCACTTATTTCTGATGGGATAAATAACAATGTGCTCCGTCCAAAAACCACAAAACACTGCAGCAAATTCAGACAGTATCAGTCTGCCTGAGTGCAACTGATATTCATGTATTCACCCACACACTGTTTAGTTTAGTTTAGTTTGCACTTTAATGTTGCTTTTCATTGTTGCTGGCACAATAAAAAGCTGTTTCAGCTAAACAGAAACATCCTACCACAAAAGGTTTAAATATGATTTAAAGACACAAACCACTTTCTTCAAATCAGGTCTAAACAAACAACAGGACACAAACTATGATGATTTACTCAATTTAGGACTTTATAAATGATTGTTTTGTGATATTCACTCACATTGATGCCCTGTAGTGAAGACTACTTCATTATTGTATCCTGTCTCTTCTCTGGGCTCTCTCCAGCCTGTGTGAATCATGTGTCTTTTCTTTTGTCCTTGTTTTCTCTGGTGTTTAGTTTCCAAAACAGCCATTGTGTGCCGATATCCGGTAGCTGTCATGAGACATGGGGCCAGAAATGTCTATCCTGTGATGCTCTGAACTGGAAAAAAAGAATTAAAACAAGTTGCAAATGTAGCTTTTAGCCCCAAGGTGCTGCACGCTAACAGACACAGGAATTTGCATAATAATCCTCAGTGTGCTAAATAAGTCAGAAGCAGAGCGCTTAAAGGCGTGTTTTAATAGAGGCTTAGTTTCACACATTGTCTATGCTCCACATCTTTAAAAAGTATTTCCATAAATGTATCACTTTTTATTCTTAACATCAGAAGTTTTTCCAAAATGCAGCAGCCTTCTTTAGACTAGCACTTAATTACGACGCAGCACATAATCTGAAGATCTCCCTGAAAGTTTCCTGTGTGAGCAGCTCTTCAGACCCCAGTTTGACCCCTTAATGCCTCTTTTTTTAAATAATTACAAACAGGGAAATCAGCAACCTAAAACAGGGTTTCAGTATCAGTGTGTTGCTGATTGTTAGAGCAAGCTTTAATGAGTCTGAGTATTAAAAAGCTGTAATCAGTCCAATAATCTAGTGTTTTAAACAAAGACTGAATAATCTGTATCCCTAACAAGCTAATTAAGGCCTGAAACCTTCATAATTTATGTAGCTGCTGAGTCTCTTGAGGCGCTTGTAACAAAAATAAAACAATGTCAGGGAAGAGTTTTACATTACAGTTCAGTTCAGATTAATTTATTCACATTCATACTTTATAAAATAAAACAGAGTGTTTGAAAAAGCAACAACTTATCACTTATGATACGGATCTGCTCTTTACTGAAGAGTGTGGACAGCGTTCCCAGACTGGTGGAGAGCTGCATGAGGAAGCAGCTGAAAGTGGATGAATTTGTGACTCACATGGTTTGGATCTCATGCATGCTGGGAAGTGGTAAGCCTGGATTTACAGACCCACTCTGAGTTGGGTTTTTTTGTTCTCCTTTGGGCTTTAACTGCTAAAGAGACGCATGCGTAACTGCTGCCCTCTATTGAGGACAAAGCTGAGAAGAGATCAGACAGGAACTTCAAACTTTTGGCATTTATGGCACCAATAATGCTTTTCAACCTCTTGTCGTGTCGTCTTTCAGCTGTAGACGCTGGGAAACAGAAAGGTAGAGCTTTCCTCCTGTTTGCTCGTCTCACTTTTTAATAAAGCTTTAATTTCATGTTCATGTGTGTTTTTGTTTGAACAATGCTGTTTGATAAACACCCCAACCCTCCCCTTACACAAACGCAGAAGGTGGAAGTGAGAGAAGAATGAAAACTGCAGGACTCAGAAATATTGCTTGATCTGGTTTGAATGAGTGATGAGGAAATAAAACCACAAATGCTGACTGATTGTGTTTTTTGTGTAGCCAGACTGTTTTTGGAGTTAGATGATGCTTTATCCTGCATATTTCATGCAACACAGGAAGACAGAGGGGATATTTTTATATGTATTTGTGTTGATGGAAGCAGATCCAGTGTGCATTTATGTGGAAAACAAAGTATCTCAGTGCAAGGATGACTTAAGAAATAATGTTTAAACTTGTAGTTAACTAATTTCAGATCTTTTCATGATGATGCAGGGTGGCAGCTGAATTATATACAGTATGGTGCGAAAGGGGGGTTACTGAAACATTGTAGGAGCTGTTATTACTGATTTTTCAGCCCAGTTCTTGGTGCTTTAGACTTAAACCTTTGAAAATGTCTCGACAGCCATCCTACTGGAGTGCATGCCAGGTGAAGATCAACAGGAAGGAGCGATACCCTTCATAGTTTTATCATCTTTAGGACTTTCTGCAGCCCCAAAAGTAATGTGTTAATTGCGTTTTTTTTCTTCCTCTGTCTTTCATTCACTGCTCGCCGATTAATAGCTGGAAAATACTCTGGTTTTGTTTCCAGTTGTGTACTGTGTGTGTGGGAATGAATGAGAAAGTGTCCAAACAGCTTTTTAAAGACCTTCAGAAAGTCTGGAGACCTTTTTAAAACAAGTCTGGCCACATGGCTCAGAACCACAACGTGCTGAAGTTTCAGGACATCATGATTAAACGTGTCTATTATACAATTCATCAAACACTGTGTTTATTAGCAGCATCACATTTTAGTTTTGTTCCCTCAAATAAAAACTCATGTTTATGAAGCTAAACTTGTGGATTTACAATATAGAAACCTTGATTTAATAATTGAGCTGAAGGCGGTCACACAGGGGAAATCTCCATC
>JBAMIG010000021.1:4167432-4179629 GCA_037177335.1 Kiunga ballochi | reverse complement strand
CACCTCAGAACAGGGTTATAAGGTGTGTGTGGAGCGAGAATACGCACCTCAGAACAGGGTTATAAGGTGTGTGTGTGGAGCGAGAATAATCAGGAATTCAGACCAAAGCGTTGTGGATCTACTTTATACAGACAATAAATTCATGATTTCCTTAAAAGGAAGGATTTAAAAGCATTACTTATCTACCTTTAATACTTTTAATGTAAGTGATTTTTTAGCATTTTTAGCAAACACCTATAGCCAATTTCTTTATATTCATCACAACACTCTTTCTATTGGTAATTGAAAAACCAACATTTAGTTTAAATCCTGTTAATTAGCACAATGATTGGTTATTTTATGCAGCAGTAATCAGGACCCATATGATGCTGGCCATCAATCTTCCCAAGTGCATAATTCCAGCTGATTTTATTCACCTGGTGTAGCCTAACAGGTGCCAATTAGTCTCCTATGAGATGGATGGAATAAAAACCTTGCAGAAGTATGAAATCACACAATCATAAACAACTGGCATAAAAATAAAAAGCTTCCAAACTAAGACAGAAGTGCCAGACTTGCAGCAGTCTGGCACTTATCTATGCTGTTCCCTGTTGTTTGATTTCATGCTAGTGTTTTTCTCTGATGTACGTCGCTTTGGATAAAAGCGTCTGCTAAATGCCGGTAGAATAGAAAGAATAGAAAAACAGTTATTTCCCTTAGACAAGACACTCGAGACAATGAGTTTTAACACTTTCCAAACAGTTTCAAAACAACTGATCAATTGAATGTCTCATTAGTTTGAGTATTGCGTTCATCTGACTTTCAATGTCTGGCAGGGTTTGTGTAAACTGGGAATAATCAGGCTTTTGTGAAGTTTTATGGTGTTTGCACCATCAGTTATGTATTAAATTGGCTGGAAATGTAACCTATTGTGCACTCCCTGCATCATTCATCTGTAACAAATGAGCTTGAGAGATTCAGCAGTCTCATTTGATTTGTCATTTCAGTTTACTGATGTGACAATTTCTCCCTTTAAACCTTTAATTTTATATTCTCTGTTATGCCCCACCCACAGTCTGCATCACCGTGGCAATGATGTGCTTCCCACCGGTGAGACAGTTTGGTTACGGGTTTGTATTTTCTAGAGACGTTCTTCTTTTTATATATTTTCTTTCCTTTTTTTCAACCCATGAAGTAAAGCTGGATTCAGCAATGTTTCTTTTAAACCTTCAAATAGGTGATGGTAATGACTAATCGCCTACTCATTGAGATGGCATTTGTTGACGTCTCCCCACCTGTCACATTATTATCTTTATTTAAAACTAATAAATAAGAATTATTGTTTTGAAAACCAGTCTAATCTTATGAAAAAGCATTGGATCATTGTAAAAAGACAAAAGAATGAAAAGAAATGGACCTAAAGTGTGATTGCATCACTAATGATCTGAGAATGAATGAGCCCGTGTGGTGCCCTAAACGTGATCCACTGCTAAATTCAACTCGTTTATGGAAAATTTGTTAAGATAAAGAATTTTATTGCTTCCAAATATATTGAACCATGTTTTTATTACAGAAGAGACACATGTTGATAATAAAATAGGGATTTTTAAAATGGTTTAAATGCATAATTTGGTTCACTAAGGATTAGGAGGAACTGAGATGTGTTCTTTGAGCTTTATTTAAGAGACTGAGGATAAAAATGTTTTCCTGAAGTTACAATTCAAGGTCTAGGCAAAAGAAAGAAAGAAAGAAAGGAAATACAACCTTGGAGCAAGTGAGACGACAATCTGGCCTCTGAACAAACCCACGCATTTGTAACCCTAACCTAACTTCACAGTTTCTATAGGTAATACAAGACGGGCTTCTCTGTGAGAATACAGCAAAAAAGAGACACCTAAAACTCTGTGTGGGCTGAAAGACCCATGTAACCCTGACAATTACGCGCAGTTCATGCTTCTTTATTCATTGACGTCAAAGAAGTGACTGTGTTTGATGTTTTCTTCCTTCAAAGTGTTAAATAGATTTTATTTTAGTGTGTTGGAAACAAATCTTTGCGTAAATGAACAAAATTAAAGTTACTGATTATTCTCACGTGGAAATAAAACTGCAAGCAGATGATGGCGCCTTGAAGTGTCCAAACTGTTTCTCATCCACGTTTTTATCTTTTTTTTAACAATATTAATGGAAAAAAGTCATCTTGTGGCTTTAAACTGACACATATCAAAGAGCTTTGTCTTATTTACTCACCCATACAGACTGAGCAGTCAGTATATGTAGATTCACTCCTGTGTCAACAGAGTTGGGTTTTCTTGTGTGTGTGTGTGTGTGTGTGTGTGTGTGTGTGTGTGTGTGTGTGTGTGTGTGTGTGTATCAGATTACAGCAGGAAAATGGACCAGTTACAGAAAAAGGCTTTTGTCTTTATAGCTACAGATGTTGTAAACAAGATGGTAAAGTCACAATCTTAAAGAAGCAGTAACTTCTTTTTATTCTGAACATTTCTATGGGTTGGCTTTATTACTGCGACAGGAAAAACAACTGTAGCAATTAATGGATATTTCCGACAGCATAATGAAATATGGATACAGTGTAATAGCAGATGCCTTTGCACGTTTCAAATGAAAGACGACCTTCTGATATGCATTTTTACATAACAATCAAATCCTCTCCTTGCTCAACGGGTACACACAATATTTGCAGGAACTAAAGACAGAGTTGCATGAGTTCTTTAAGGCGTGGAGACAGCAGGCAATAAAAACAGTGGCAAGTATATTATGTTGTCTGCAGCGGCTTTGGAAATTGTTTAACCTACAGGCGACAACTCCCCTTACGAAAACTTAAACAATGTTATTGCCCCGCTCTTAGAAAAGCAAGGAAATCACTCAAAGCACACCGGTCGGCCTCAGCTTTTCCACCATCGACGAGTGATATTACCAACTCTTTCTAGCAAGTGGCATCTATCAACCAGCGGGAATTACGAGGAAGCAAGCAGAGGAGAGAGTGACGGCTGAAAAAAGTTCAGAAAGCAGCATCAAGATCTCACAGAAGAGAAACATTAATGCAGTTTATGATGGAAGTATGGAAGAACACACAGAGCCGAGGCCGGCCAACTCTGGACCATTCAGAGCATTAACGCTGCTAATCTACTGCTAAGAGAGGTCACAATGTGTGTCTCAGCATCAGATAGAGGAGGAAGGTGACCCAATATGATGAATCATTTCCTCTTATTGAATGCAGAAGTTGAGCTGGACTCATTGAGGTGTTTTTTCTGCACAGCCTGAGAAGTAGCTGGATACAGATAACAGATGTCACAGTTTCATATGAAAGCTATAAACATTGTAGCCTCCTGTATTTTGTTTGCTTGTGGACATGCAGCAATTCCTCAGCATGTCAGTCAACATCTCCACACTTGAAATAAGTTAGGATGCTGCTTTAAATGTAAATAAAAGCTTAATGCAACGATCAGCTAATCTCATACATTTATTCCTAATAAAACAAACTATATATCAGATGTTGAAGCAGAGATTTGATGAAAAATATTAGATAATTTTAAAGTTAATGGCAACAATATATGCACAATGCTGCTACTTCCTGAATTAAACCAGCTCTTCACTTCCTGTCTTTCATAACTGGATTAACTGATTGATCCAGGTGTGCCTGACCTCAGTAATCATTACGGCAATGGACAAACATCTGGATTTATCACTTCGTCCAGGAATGAAAGACAGGAAATAAATGAGCTGTCCTAAATTCAGGAAGCAGCTGAGTTGTGCATAAAGTTCATTAGCATAAATAAAAAAGACAACAGGGGAGCCTTGACAACCAATTAGGTTAATTGGAAGCAGGTCTGTAACCTGAGTGTCTATAAAAGGAGCTTTAAAGAGATGTGAAGATGTGCAGCGCTTCACCAATCCATGACGAGCTGAGCCTAAAAAATGCAAAACGTAAAATCTTTCATAAAGGAAAATTGTAAAGATTTTGAGGCTCCAACCATCTATGACATCATCTAAAGATACAGAGAATCTGACAAAAAAAGCAGTGAATGAATCAAATTAAACTTTATTTATAAAGCACTTTTCATGCAAACAGCAACACAGTGTTATACAAACTATAAGAGTTTCTGCTTATTAAAACAGCACATTTATTCTCATTTTCTCAGATGCACTCATTTGATAATAAAACATCCCCAAAAACCACAGATACCCATCCTTCACCTCTTTTAACCTATAATGAAGGTATAAAATTGTTAAATGAAATAAGAATTAGTTGCACCTTTGACTTCTGCCTGGTTACGCTGGCTTCCTCCCACTGTCCATTAACTTGCATGTGAGCTTAATGGATCACTTTAATTTGTTTCTAGATTGCAGGGAGAGACTCCTAATTTCCAGATCAGAATCCAGACATGGAGAATCAGCATTTAGCTTTTATTCTGCAAACATGTGGAACAAACCGCCAGTAGAGATTAAACTCCCACCAAATAGACAGTTTAAAATCCTGGATAAAAAAAACATTTCTTTTCTTATGTTATGCATAAAATCTGTACGGTAACTTTGAATTCATCAGTGGTCTTCCAGTGTGCAGTTAGCATGTTCTCCCTGTGTGTGTGTGTGTGTGTGTGTGTGTGTGTGGTTTCTCTCTAGGTAGTCTGGCTTCCTCCCACCGTCCAGACATGCATGTTGGGTGAGTTGGTCTATCTAAATTGTCCACGGGGATGAATATGATTGTTTGTGTCTAACCCTGTGATGTCCAGGGTTGTAACCCGCGTCTCGCCTGCATGATTACCGGGACGGACTCCAGCTGTCCCACGACCCTTAAATTGGATTAAGCAATTAAAAATAATTACTATTGTTTCCTTATCTAAATAGTCTTTTACTAGAAAGATGCTTTACTTCATAAAATCAAATTAATTTACTACTTTACTTTACTTTGACTCCAGAAGTATTCAAATATTCAAACATTATAGGAGAGCAATGTTCCAAATAAAGCCTAAAAAGTATGCAATGGATCAAAGGTTTAATAAAATGGCAAATAAAAATAATTAAGGCTTTTTTAGTCTGAGTGTGTGCATCTAATGCTTCAGGTACTGTGCAGTCACTGGCTGCCTTTGTGTGCTTGTTTTGCAATCACCCACTGATGCAGCCTCAAACTATTCGACGCCCACCTCTGAGCCACTTGTCACTTTTTCATGGTTGTTATCTCCCTGTAATTCCCAGAGCCGAGCGTTTGTGCAAGACTGGATAATAAATCGGGCTGTGAGAATTGAACATGCACAATAAAAGAACGCTTTGTCTGTTTGTTTAATTGCTCATCTCAGGCGTAATAGTACGAAATTATGTCTGCAACGCACGTCTGCGGATAAAATTACAGAGTGATTTGAGAATAACCCACGGTAATGAACAGTATCAGCAATTACAAACGTTTGCACAGTGTTGCCGAAAGGACGGAGGGCATAATAAAAGTTTATATTTTACTCTGTGTTCCTGTTAATACGCTTTAACTGATCAGACTAAACACATGTATCACAGAATTATCCCATTAGAGCTGAATGTGTGTTTCTCCTTTAACCTTACATGAGTGACTTGTTTATCATCACGTACACTGAATCGTCTGCATTGACAGCAGCCTGGTTTCCTCACACGTGTTGAGCACATTGTCAGCTTGTTATTGCAGGAGGCTGCTGGGTTTTTGCTACTCCCTCCTGACCAATTTACCTCCCACAACCGAGGAAGAGGAGGCCCTTTTTCCTTTCAGCTGCTGCTGTGAAGTCACAATCATTTGACCAGTGATAAAGTGTTTAATATTCTCTGCCTCTTAAGTTAACCACAGACTACATTTCACATCTAATTCTGCAACAATCCCTTTATTTTTACATCTCCAGTGCAGTTTTCAAATGAAACTCCAGCTTTTAGCTTTTGTGTAAGCGTTTATTTAAAAGGCTGCTTTGATTTTCTACCAGTATTTACATTTTTTACTGTTTTCCTGTAAATCAGAGGTTCTGTTAGTTGGATACTTGTGATTCATGTTTTTAATAATCCTGTTTTAGCTGGCTTTGGTTCCACACAGATAAATAAGCACAGAATGGACTATAATCATGTCGGATGTGATCTTGTGAGGATTTAGTCTTTTATCAGTGGGTTTAAATTGTGTCCAACTTGAAATGAGAGTTTTTGCCCTAATCAGGAAGTCTTGAATAAGATTTATTTAGTCCTTTTTATTAAAATGAATGTCCACTATGCGCAGTAGGAAAAGGAGATGCTGTTGCCTCATGGAAAATTATTGGGACTATTCTTTAGCTTTTCCAGGAAGTGTCTTTCTCACAAACTATATTAACTGCAGACAGATAAGTAACATTAGTGGGTATATAGGTTGTAAAAACTTTGATGATCCTATTTTCTAAAGTAAGGAAAGAACCAAGGAATTAGATGCAGACAGGAGAAGGTCTATGGGCAAAGCTCAAGCAGGTTGCACTGCATTTACCTTCTTAATGACATTAATAGTAATAATAATAATATTAATAATAATAATAACAATAATAGTAGTAATAATAATAAAAATAATAGTAATAATAATAATATAAATGATAATATTAATAGAAAGCATATCAATATAAAAACAATGACTCTTGCACTAATAGAAAGTCTTAGTTGAGATATGGGATGTTTTATAACTGAGTAATCGCCTCACTGCAGCAGCAGAACATAAATGCACAGAGAAAGCCATTAAACACACTTCCCTTTTTGAGAACCATCAAAGTTTTTATTACTTTTTTTTTTTATCAAACTGAACTTAAAATGTAGGAAAAAGACAAATAAAATGATTCATTGTATTCATGCCAAGAGACAATAGCAAATGATGGATTTTATTGCTCTTGTTTTGCTTAAAATGACAAAGCTTTTTCTTTTGTAGTGTCTTTCTCTCTTCTCTCTGTGTTTCTCTTTTTTCCTCTCCACTGTCCTCCTTTTCTTTTCCGGTGGAGTCCAGCAAAATATGTAAATCGTGCGGGCATGCAGGGCTTTGATGGCAGCGGAGCTGTCATACACACAGCTTCTTAAGGACACTTAGACAGGGGAACCAAACCAACAACCTTCCCATCAGAGGTCAGCCACACCTGCACCATATCCGCTGTTTATACTGGAAGTGATGTGAGCATTGTTTCATTATATTGTTTCAGCTTGCAAAAAGTCATGTGACCAAAGCAAAAGAGGCCTTGTTACATCATCTGTGCATGTCAATCTGCTCCCAGAATTATGAAGAAGCAAGCTCAGCAAACTGTGTGTGATTTGCAGATGCACAGTATTGTTTGCTCTCCCCTGTCAGCAAAGAACAGCATTATCATAGCTCCTGGCTTTTCTTGTTCTCTGTCTTCTTCCTTGCTTCTTCAGAAACATCCTCATGGTTTTTTAGTTTTTTTTTTCTGAACATTTTCAAACAAATTGTGGGTTTATTTCAGCTTGCTAGCATGTAGTTCGGTGCATAAACTAAAGCTAAACTCAGCTGCAACTTTGCGTTAGCAAAAGTTGCAAAGTGCAGTTTTTTCTGGGATGCTGCTGGGAGGCAAACAATTCAAGAGTAGATGTCACTGCATCTGTTTCAGAGTCTGAAAGACAGAGTTTTACACATTAGAAAGCTGCATAACGCTTTTTAACATTTATTTGAGATATGAAAATCAAGATGCTAACGCTTAACTTCATTGAGTTATGCTTATAAAGCTTTTATGTTGAAATTTGGCAAAATGTTAAAAAAACAACAACTTTTCTTTATAATAAGTATATCAATGCTTCACCTTCATAAAGTCAGACAAAATAAAGAGTAAATGTTCCTCAGAAAATGTCAAAGACAAAGACACAGGGCCTGAATCTGAACCCATTATAGCGGTTTTATGCTAGTCGACATTATTCAGCTGAAACTTAAATGTCAATAACATTTGGCTTTTTACTAAAAGAGTCATAAAGGACTGAAATTGTCTCTGTGTTGCATGTTTACTTTAGATCACGACCTTTAAGCAGCAGTAATATACAAGCTGACTCAGGCCCTGGAGGGGATGCTTTCTGTTTGACCTGTCACACAACCTAACATCCAGGGCCTTATGCAACCTCACTGTATTTTATCAGATCACCAGGAGAGTGAGCAGGCGTCTGCTATCTCAGCGGAGGAAAAATGGATCTCTGGAAAGTTTAACGTTTTATATAACTGTCCCAATTTATGCCTGAATGGAGATAGTCCATGATGCATGTTGACAGATTCAAAAGGTCCTTGAGAGGAGGATTTAATTTCCCAACAATTTCTCACCATGTGTGTTTCGTCATCCGTAGCAGCAGTGTTCTTAAATGATTTTTTCTGAGATTTTACCCGTGTTCTGTCACAAGCTTTTGTTTCCAACGCTTCAATCGCAACAACGCCTCTTTGGTTTAAAGTAAAACAGCGCAAACGTTTTTTTTTTGTTTGTTTTTTAAAGCCTCAGAGACAAGACCAAATGTTGCACCTTCTGTCCCTGTTGTTTATGCCTTTCTGCACAACCTCTTAGTGAGTACAGGTGACATTTATGATGTAAGCCAGATGCTGAAGGCTCAAAAGGCCCAAAGAACCACAGGTAGTGTTGAAGAGGATGGGCCAACCCTACCAGTAACTGCCTGAAAGAGCATATTGCCGGTAAAATATGATCACCATCTGTGTTTACATTCTCTGAAAGCGGACACAGCCTGTAAAGATCCACTCTGTCCCAGCAAGGCTGCAGACTCAGCACCTATTCTGTGTTTATTTTGGTTCTTTTGTTTTGAAGATTCTTCTTTTGTTCATTTAGAAGCTGATGAAAACCTCATTTCTCTGAGGGAGTCATCCCAAATGCATCTGTAAAGTGATACTGTAGTAAAAGCCCTCTTAAATCAGAGTAGGAACTAAATTCTCCTTTAGAGTTAAGTGTGAGCACGTAGTTGTTTGTCTACCCTGCCTCTCGCCTGCTCATTGCTGGGACAGACTCGAGCATCTCCGTGACCCGGTACCGGTGCAAACCAGATAGAAAATTAATGAATAGAAACTACAGACTTTGGAGTGATGTGGACCTAAACTAGCTGATGAAACCTGTGGGACTTTGCTACATGTCTTCCCCCATTTCAATGTCTATTCACCTCTGAATACAAAGGTCACTGGGGTCAAAGGTCAGGAAGCATTTTTCCTCTGAAGAACACCTAAGCTGCATTTTGACTCTGGGAGCATTTCTCTTCCCGACCTTCATCTCCTGCACAGAAACGAGCTTCTAAATGAGGTTCCTGGGGAGATCTTTTACAGTGCAGGTCATATCAGACTGGTGACTTATTCCAGTCTGGTGACCTCTCTCTCTATCTCAGCCATCTATTGGTAACTTTGACAGATGAATATGAGTTACTGTTTACGGACCAAAGATTTAAACTCGGATGCTCCAAATAATCAGCTGGGACACACAGCACACTATTCACTAGATCATATTAATCCTGCACAAAAGAAATTCTTATTATCTACATTAATTTCCATTTAAAAGACAGTTTTATTGGAGTTACAGCAGTTTGTAAGTTTAGTATGTAAAATAATAATACATAGAATAGTGTAGTAATTTATTATGTACGTTTACAAAACACTGGAGCTGGACAAGGAAAATAAAGCTTAATGCTAAAAAGGTTCATCTTTCATTTTTGGGTCTTTTTTCTTGGGTCAAACCTCTCAATAATAAGACCTCTGGGGGGGTGGAGTGGGAGAAGCAAGCAGATTTAATTCAGGAATAATTCAATGAGTCATAGCTGTGTGTGTGTGTGTGTGTGTGTGTGTGTGTGTGTGTGTTGCTGTTTTATGTTTCAAAATGAGTACCTTTTTGGTTTTAATCACTGTGGACAGCAATACAACCTCCATCAATATTCATGCTGGGTTGTCTGACGTTCTTAATTACTATAAAACTAAACTATTAAAATAGTTATTGTTTTAGATTTTCAGTGTAGCATAACACATTCTGTATGTTTATATACAGTATATCATATTATGGCAAGCTGTTTAGGAAGTTAATTTAAATGAAGATATGGGATGAGAGTCTGAATATTGTGAATAAACATGAATATCTTCAAATATCCAACCTTAAATTGACTTTAAGTTGTTGCATTTATAGACTAAATCATCAGCAATAAAACATCAAATGTGACACAGACGGACAAAGCAACACAAGTGAACACATGCGTTCTGATGAGGTGCAGGTAAAATAGTTTTAGGACATGAAGAAACTTGCTCCAGATGATCTTTGATGGTTTTTTTGGTTTTTGGCTCATTATGCATCATCAGAACAATTGTTTTTTGTTTCAAAGCCATTCAGAGCTGCAACAAGCTACACTTTTCCTTTTTTTTTATCTTTATAAAGATGTTTTTTTCATATAGCACTTTTCACAGGCAAAACATGGACATGTGAAACTCCACGAGCACGCATCATTCTGGGTTAGTTACAGTTGTTTTAGTGAAACTAAGTGGTCAAGCCTGAAAACAAACATTTCCCCGCATCATTCTGAAGCATCAAACCCCTTTTTCAGACATTTCCCCTGTTATAACAGGCTGATTTGCAAGCTGCAGTAATATGGCTTTTAAATTTAGTGCAGTCTCCTTACTGACAATCTACATTTGCATTAACAACCTCAGTATTGTTTTTATTTTCCAAAGAGCTTTGGACTGGAACGCTTAGCTGCATTTTGCAAGCCTTTTTGGCTTGCAACTATCTGCAACAGTGCAGCTTAGAAATAAACCTATGGTTGCTGTTCAGCCTCAGTTTCTCTTTCAAAACAGTCATCATGTTTATTTTGCAAACTATTAAAGGGTAGGAGGAATGGAGAATATGTGCAGTAAGCTATTGTGCATTTCCTTATGTAACTGCTCCACTGGAGTTCAAGCCTGTATCATAGCCATTATATGTGGGGATGATTAAAGCGGCCTGGGTCATCATCTACCCTGTTTTACTGTCACATCTCTTGATCCTTGGAACTTTTATGCATGTTGTAAAAAGAAGCAAGTATTTAGATGCATAGCTTTATGTCCTGAAAAGCTAATAAGAATAAGATGTTAATATGTGGGAGGAATCAGGCGCAGTTTAGGATAAAGATGTTGCAAAGAAAGGAAGGCTCTGCTTTCCATAAACCGCCGTCGCTGTGGTCCAGGTAACCCGTTTGCTGACTTTACCATAAGCTTTAAATATGAAACATTTCTGAAGCAGCATGACTCATAAAGTCAACAGAGACTAACTTACTGAGCGACTGCAGCATTTAAAGGGAAGAATCAGCTGTTCGATCTGCTGAAGAGACAGAAAAGAGAATAAGATTCATACATAACAGCTTTTTTAGCTGCTGCCAGCTTCCTTCTTAATAGTCGTACCTTTGTGTTGCATGCAGTGGCATTAAAAACAGCAATGAGCATCATATATTTCTGCTCGTCAAGTCTGAAAATCCAGCGTCTTCGTCCTGTTTGGAGCAAACAAAGGAAGAAAGAAGAGGCCACAAACATGTCTCTGATCTGAAAACAAACCCAGATGTTTGTTACGATTGTTATATGTAAAATATTTATTTGATCAGAAGCATCTTTTCCCAAAGGGATGCAGAAAAGCTGATTTTGGTGCCATTACATCCAGGATGGATGACAAAGATCCATAAATGTAAAACATTGCAGCCAATCAGCAGAATTTATAAACACAAGTGCTAGAATCCACATTTCTCCCTTTGCTCTGCATCCACATGACTTATAAAACCCGTTAGACCCACCATCACCGCTTTACCTATGAGAACTAATGTTTCTATGTCACCTGTAGCGGCTTCCCTCAGCTGCTGAGAGGAGCAGGTCTGGTCCTGATGGTAGGCTGTTTGTGACACGTCAGGATGACTTTAATGCCACATAGGCTGAAATCCAGGGGATCCATTTAGCAGTTTTATTGCTCATTGTCTAGAGCTGAATGTGTGTTTCTCCTTTAACCTTACATGAGTCATGATATCAGAGCAGCAGAGATGGATACGTGGATTTATAAAACAGAACCAAATAAACAGAAAACACTTGATGTGAAGATGGATGAATAGCGGTGAAAAGAAATTATGGCTACGCCCAACTTTGACTCTCTGTTCTGCACGCTTTTATACATGTCTGTTTGAGCACACGCCCAATTCAGTCAATCAGTTTTTGATTGACCCCCCCCCCAGAAAATTCGCACAAATCTATATCCTTGAGACGTTAT
>JBAMIG010000021.1:4128619-4144551 GCA_037177335.1 Kiunga ballochi | reverse complement strand
AGATTCCTGTCAGTTTGTCTACTCCAGTCGGCATTAAACGACTTAATCTGCTTCTGTCTGAGAGGTCCTTCATAACAATATCTGCTTTTTAAAATGGCATTTTTGTCATAACTCAAGTCAAAGTATACTCTGTAAATCTTTTTCTGCCAGAGTCTGGTTAAAATGGCGGCTGGTTGCCATGATGACAGACAAAAAAAAACACCTTTGAGGTGGGAAAGTCAAAATGTTTTTAAGTGTCTGTCAGTCATACTGCTATATATAAATGTGCTCAGCTCCTAGCGATGTCAGGAGCACATAATGGCACACATCCCTCCAATTGAGAGATGAGGAAACACAGCAACAGGCAGGTCTCTGGAGGATGCACTCCTGTAAGAAACTCCAGTAAAACGAGGAAGGAGGCTTTCAACACAATGGAGTTCTCAGGTTGGAGCAGGCTGCCAGTGATTTACACAAAAACAAAAAAAAAGTGTTTTTTTAACATAGTTTTCTTTAAAGAACACTTGGCTCATGTTTTAAATCACTACATCGGAGACAGAAACTCGTCAACACCTCGCCAACAAATTCACAATTAAATAAATTGTAAAAACTTTTTGAAAATGTAAGTAATTATCCTGCTTTTTACCTCCACCTCCTGGAGGTTATGTTTTTCTCTGTTTATTTATTTGTCTGTTCCCAACATAACTCAAAAAGTTATGGGTGGATTTTTATGAAATTTTCAGGACATAATGGGAATGTCACTGGGAACAAATGACTAACTTTTGGTGGAGATCTGGAAAAGATCCTGGATTCTGGATCACTTTGAAATGTTCAGTGACATTATGGCGCTGCTTGGTTGAGGTCTATGCTTTTCTAGTTTCCTTTATGAAAATGCAGACAAAAATTGAAGTTCTAACTGAATAAATACATTAATATTTATTTTACACATTAACCCCTTATGGCCAGATGTCGCATATTTCATACACACTGTTTGTGAGACATGTTGCATCATTTTATGGCAGAAACTTCACTCATAATGTTGCTGTTTACCACATGATACTGCTCTCCTGGACCCTGGTGACCACCAGACAGCAGGACATTACACTGTAATCATTTTTACTTGTTCCATGGTAATAAATAGTAAATATATGGAAAAAATAAATAGCCTAGTCTTTTCAGATTTAGTTAAAGGCACAAATAAAGTTGTTAGATTTAAAAAATGAGATGTCTCTGCCCAGTTACTCTTAATTCAGGCATTAAGGGGTTAAAATGTTTTGTAATTAGTAACATCCTTGAAAGCATTATTACCAATTTAAATAAAATTGTGTGTATTGTATGATCCATCCATCCATTTTCTACCGTTTTGTCCCTAACGGGGTCGCGGGGTGGCTGGAGCTTATCCCAGCTGTCAACGGGCGAGAGGCGGGGTACACCCTGGACAGGACGCCAGTCCATCACAGGGCGTGTATTTTCTTATAAATTTGTTAATCGGTTCAATCTCTAAAATAACTCACTTTGAGCTTTTTCTATGTCAGAAAAGAGCTTGGATTGGTTTAAAGTTTGAAAATGCTGAAATGACTTGAATCCATAAACGTCCGGCCCAAAATATGGAAATTGGTTACATTCCCTCTTTGGATTTTGCAGCAGACAGACAGAAGAGATCGTGAATTAAATGCGACACGAGCAAAGAGTCAGATTTGATATGTGAATTTCGACTGCTGGCCTTCCCACCCTCATCCTCATCCCTTTCAATTCACACACTTATTTCAACAGTGAGGTTCACAACCTTCCATCTCCATGCAGGAGTTCTGCGTCTGGCCCATATTCTATCATTAGCTCCTCCGACCTCTCCCCCGCTGCCTCCTTCCGTCTCTGCTACCGCTGATTTACTTTTCAGTCACATTTACAGTGAAACTGATCGCAGCAGATATGAGTAAAACAGATCACACGTCTGCTGATGGTAGAAAATAAAGCCCGGAAGGGGTGTTTGAAAATAAAGGAAAAGGAGACAAGAGTGAACAAGACTTTGATGAATTGAATGACGGAACAGAAACGATGCCAAAAGTCAAGAGGGAGGCTTTTTGTAATGTCTTTTCAGGTCCTCGAAAGGCTCCAAGCCAAACTAAATGAAGCTGGCAGTGAAAATGAAAGCTTGAGCTGTAGCAGGTGAGTAGGAGCTTGATCCAAAGCGAATGTTTTGACTTAAATACGTAATGTTGAGACAAGTTACATCTTCAGCTGTCCTGAAACATGAGTTTTACGATTTCCCCGGACAGTCTGAAAACTAATCGGAGCGTGCAGCTGCTGCACGGAGCCATGAATGTCTTTACTTTTATGTGTTTCGGGTGTTTTCTGACGTCTTCGCTCCAGCTGCAAACATAAATGAAACATCAGGAGGAGATCTAAACAAACGTTATCACCATTTGAAAAATATTACATTGAGCACAATCAGGCTTCCTGGAGCTGCCAAGGGCCAATAAATGACACCGGGTGATAAACGAACACGGATCAAACTTATTTCCTAACACCATATGCGGACTAATAAAAACAACTGCTTATTGCCTGTCATCTATAATAAAGGGAGCGACGCCGCCTGCTGTAACGCATACATATTGTTCCAATGGTCAATATGTTTTTATTCACCCCTGTAACATGATGCAGGAGGGCTTTGCTGGAGTGCACGGTAATAGGAATAAAATCATTGCAGATGCAAACAGGCATAAGGACCAGAGCAGCTCTCCTTGCTAGACTTGAAACAATGCACTCGGTGCGATTAGCCCAAGTGTGCTTGTATGCTCATCATTATAAAGCAGTTCAAAGGACATTAAACCCACAGTCTCGCGCCAGGTCCTCATGGTTTCCAGTCATACAGCCCGTGCTCTCTCAGCTGTCCTGTCGTGTGGACGCCAACGCTCTGGCTGATCCTCTGTCTGAGAGCACACTCCTTGCCGTGGGGGACATGTGGTTGGTTGATGGCCAAAGCCGCAGCTTCAGTGGCTTTCTAGAATGACAACATCAGCACCACATGCTCTGCAATAGCTGTGTCCTTATGTGCATCTGAAATAGAGCTGATGTGCACAGCCGTGTCCTTCCACTGGCTCTATGTGAATAATCATCTTTTAACACCTCTGGTAAGGATGTAAGGTTTATATCATTTGAAATTAGGCCTCTGCTTATGATTATTTTGGGGTATAATTGTTTTACGGGAGGCCTGCTTTCACCTCTTTTCAGTGCCGCGGATGTTTCTGACTAGATCTAAGGAGGCAGTCTGTTCCAGATACGTTTTTTTTTTATTAATAATTTTGTCTTTTTCTGACTGAGCAGAATTTTTTTTTTTTTGTGGAAGACAGGCAGAGTGGAGAGTAACAAAAAAGGAGCAGAAGTAATTTAATTCAAATTCTTTTCATCTTCCTTTGTGTCGCTGTGGAGGCAGACATCTTCGAGCTTCAGCATATAAACGTGAAATTTTGGCCAATGATGACTACTGAGCATTTCCCATCTGAAGACATCTGAAGACATCTGGACATTTTTGATCTTCCATACCAACCTGGCGGTGATTTTATACAAAATATCACTCCAGCAATATACAACTTTAAAGGAGGTTGTCTGTAAATTGATACTTTTTGCTTAAATATTTGCAAATTTCCTGATAAAACAGGCTAATGAATAAATAGATCCTCTAAAAGAGCACTTTATGCTGATTGATCAACTGCACTGGTGTTATTTTGGCGTATTATTCATTAATAGACATTACATGAAAATGTAGAAATTTAGAGATTCTTACTGATAAGAAAGAACTAAAAAGACATAAATGTAGGTGTCTCCTTTGCACATTTACACACACATGGAGTGCTGTGCACATTTTGAATACATATGCAGTTTATATCTCTTTGGCAAATGAGTGCATGTACTGTTATGCTGTAAGACTCTTGCAATATGTCTGGCAAACACACTTGAATAAATCAAAGCGTTTCAGTGTGTAATTTTGGAAGAGCACAGAGTGTTTGGTGAAAGCTATGTTTCTGCAGAACAAATATTCCGGAGCTATCCGAATGTCACACTTCGGAGCGGCTCAGTGAACACAGCTGTTGTTGGGACACTGACAATTTGACAAGGGTGCATCCCAAATTTGCTGCATTTTCCTCATCTTTCAAACTGTGTGAGGACTCCTCGCCATGTTAGTTAGCTGATTTAGAGATTAATTAGCAGATTAAACGTTGTAAATGGATCCACTAATGAAAACGAGAGGACTGTCTTTCTCCCACACAGTTAGCTTTATTGTCGATTTGTTTCTCTCTCATAAAGCTAAAGTTTGTGCTACTCGGTGCAAAGAGGAAAACATGACTTGCACATTTTAGTTAAATAAGGCAACAGACGTTATTTTGTTTATTTGAAATGGCGGTCACGGAGCTGTAGATGCTTCTTAGCTAATAGCAGAGGACAGGTCTGGACAGGTCACAAGTCCATGTGAGAAACAAACATATGATTAAAAATATCATTTTAATTTTCCAAAATACACTACAGGAGTGAGTGACACTCTGCATTGCCGATTATTTTGGCGTCCATCTTTTTCCCCCCGTGTGCCGTGAGCTCTTTCCGCTTTGATGTTGACTCATCTTATCTCTGTTTTTCTGCATTTTATTTTATTTTCTTCCTCCAATAATGTCTTCACTGTTTTGCAAAAAATCCTTTATCCCTGGGGGGAATTGACTCTTCCTCAAATGATACTTTAAGAGGCTCATCATTGCTACATTAGCATATATCGGTTAAGCTAACTAGAGTAAACGTCATTAGCTTACAGAAGCATTAGGAGCAGTTAATGTTACACAGCATCATATTTGCTGCTCATTAATAATATTTTTATTGGAATGTATTTTCAGCTTAAAACATCTAAAGCTATAATCGAATACCTTTTCTCCAGACTCTACGCATAACAAATCTGTTGTATCTTTAGCGCCAGTCCCCAGATGGCAGGTTAGGTTAAGAAACATTTTGGCGTTTCTTAGAATAAACTTTTTAAAACTGGCATTTTTAGCATGTTGAAGGCGAGGAACAGGTAATATACGTGTGGATGTCCACCATGGCTGAACCAGTGTAGTAGAAAAAGTGGTCGTTTGTGCTGATCAATGGTGCACATTCAAATGAACCAGTGTGTTTACAGTGTTTTTGCTTGCTGGTATGTGACACTGTGTCTAAAGCAAAACATATCAGCGACATCACGCGTCACAACTCCAGCAATAAATATCACTTTACCATGAAATGAGTTATATAGGCAGTTTTAATGTCTCAGTCTCAGAGTTTATAATATAATTAGCCTACATATTTTCTTCCCCTCGACATATTTCTGTCTCAGTATAAGTCTGTGAAAACGTCTCACACAAAGCTTCCTGTTTGACAGCAACTTGCTCAGCTGTTTCTTCAGTTGCAGTCACTTTGTTGGCCACCCAGCCGCTCAGAATATTGACATGTATCACCACTTCCTGCTTCGCTTTGTCTCTGGTCCTATGAAGCTTATCTTAGTCACACGGCTGATGATTACAATATTAAAATCTCAGACAGAGAAGACAAATGATTTTAGCAGCAAGTGACAGGTTATCTGTCACAATGGAGAAACCTTTACTGAGCACAAGAGGACCGAGACATCATCTCTCCCCATCCAACAGTCTTTTCAGCATCATTTCAGCTTTTCTGCAAAAGGTTCTTAGAAACCACTACAAACTCTCCTATCTCCATCAGAACTGAAGAAACTTCCTTGAATTAGTGATAAATATCTTCAATACAGAAATTTAAGTCCAGTCCATTTAACTGATGTTTGAGAGAAATAGAAAAAAAATCTAATTTCGTCAAATTTATGCTAATGATGAGAGCAGGGCTACCACTGGAGAGCGTCTCACCATCTTAAATGATTCAAACCTCTGGCTGCATCATAGACACTTCACACATTCTGACTTACAAAGGAGAAATAATGAGGATTAACTCTAATTTACAAGGACAGCATGGTGTAATAATTCAAAATTGAAAGGAGCAATTACTTTAGAAATATAACAAGTAACAATACCTAGACCAATGGAGCAACTGAACTGATTGCAGCACTGTGTATATAATAAAACATCAGAAGCAAATGTATGAACTTGCAGCTGAAAAACATGCAATGCAACAAAAGTTCCCAGTGTGCAAAAAGCAATTAGAGTACAGGAATAAAGAAACAGAGTCTCCAGTGAGGACACATTCCTAAACAACTCTGACTATAAGTGTGTCACAGCAGGACAGGGTGAACCCAGTATAGTGCCCATTAGAACCTGGAAAGGTATCCCTTTGCACTGTGTGCTATAACATCGGATGACAACCTGGTGACAAGTCGTCAGTGGCTGCAAGGAAACACACTGTCCATATGCTGCATGTTCTCTGTTGCTCTGCCAAGGGTCTTGCGGGTCATCTTAGCCCAACTACATCGGAGCCGCCTTGCCTGTTAAAGAATGACCTCTTGGAATCAGCAGCGTCCTGTATTGACCTTCTAATGCAAAATTCTTGTCTCTATTGGCAGCCCTGCTTATTAATCTCTGGAGACATCCTGACAGTTTTGACAAGTGCAGCACCACTTTGTTAGTTGTTAGCAGAATATGGTGGTGGGCTCCTGGAAGACAGCAGACATCACACAAGGAAGACGAGTGACTTCATCATGGAGGTTATCTCTGCCTGCACCTTGTAAGTCAGCTGATGATGCTTGACAGTAATGCAGAAACCAATGTGCTTATTTTTAGGGTAAAAATGATGCGATGAGACTTTTTTTTTTGGTTATATTGATGGAGCAGGTCAGGACTCAGAGCTTTTTTTACTGCTTGTGTTTCTTACTGCCCTGTTCCTCCCCCCCTTACCCTTTTGCTCTCCTGGTTGTCACTATGTCTTAATATAGACTAAATTAAAAGTGCAAAGTTGAAAAAGAAACAAACCTGCTAACATTTGAAAAAGATTGGATAGTTTTTTTTCTACAATACGATAATGTAAAATATATTTTGTTCATTTAGCGCTTGAACATTTATTTTGAATGTTTTCTCATTGTTTTATTTGTCAAAATTTTACTAAAGAGATTTTTCTCATACTATTATATTTATGACCCTCCAAAAATATAAATAGGCCAATATTTGCAGCAAGACATCACTGGTTACCATGGCGCTGTGGATAAGGACTGTATCTACATCAGTTCTCCAGTCTTTAACCTTAATTCCATTTATACATTATTACGCATATATATATATATATATATCATGAGAGGAATCCCCCCCCCCTCCACACACACACACACACACACACACACTTTTAAAATCAAATCTATCTCCTTGCAAAGGCTTTTCCTAAAGTGTCTAGTCTGCTCTGATTGGTCGCTTCAACCAGCATTTATTAATATGTATTAGAAATGAGTTTTTTTCCATACAGTATTAACCCAATAAAGGAAAACTGTACCTCATTAGTACCAACTTGATCCTCCTTCCACATCAAGAGTCATCATGAGTCTTCATGGCATCATTTCAACAGTGTTGGAAACCTTCCTGGGAGATTTAGCTCCTTATTGACATCATAGCATCACACAGTTGCTGCTGATATCTCAGCTGCACATCCATGCTGACAATCTCCAGTTCTACCACACTCAAAAGGTGCTTTATTGGATTAAGATCTGGTGACTGTGAAGCCATTCAGACACAATCACCTCACCACCATATTTAAGAAACCAGCTTGACATGATATGAGTCTGATGCGAGAATGGTGCATTATCTGGCAGGAAGTAGCCATCAGAAGATACGTTTGCCATGGTTACAGTCAGCAACAGCACTTAGGTTAGGCATGGACTGCACTTTTCTGGCCACCTTGACCACTCAAAGCACTTTAACACCAACATGTCCCATTCATATTTTTGTTTAACCAACATAGACACATCAGGAGGCAACGTGTCTAGGAGCCCTAAAGTAATCATGGGAAGCCTGTAATCAAACCACTGACTTTCAGGGTGGTAGACAATGAGGATGCTCGTCCTACTGAGCTACAAACATGGTGATCATGGTGTTAAAAAGATGCTCAAATTGTTCTAAGGTACCCAGAATTTACCACTACAACCATCATTGCAATGCAGAGTGGATCCACTCCTGCATGCAGCAAACAGCACATTCTGAATTTTGTCGCAGAAATGGAGGCTCACCAGATCAGTCAACATTTCTCCATCTTCAGTGAATCTGTGTGAATTATGGTCTCAGTTTGTGTTCTTACCTGACAGGATGATATCTGGTGTCTTCTACAGGACAACATGATAAATAAATACATTTTACAGCTACAGAAACTCATTTATTACACAAATGCATTTTATGTAGGCCTCTTTGCGCTTTATTTAATATGTTCACATATGATCAACCTGATGAATTCTAAAAGATTTCTTTGTAGGTTACAGTATGATTTTTGTCTTTCTGAGGAGCCTCTGTGTGTTCAGTAACTCATCACGGGGTTTATTACACACAGTTACTTTACTCCATGAAGGATTTTGTTTCCTCTCCGACATCTTGCTCAAATTCAAAGTTTCACAAGAAAACAACTAAGATTCAGACAGTAGCTGTTTGTGGAGTGTCTCATTAGTGTGTCAGTGAGCATCTTTAGTAACAGTTTATCCTGTTGCCTTGTTTCTATGTTATATTTATTGTAAGTAAGTCGTGTGTTTATTTCCCATACTGCATTTTTGGTGTTTCCAATGCACAGAGCAGCTTGTAAAAGTACTCCACTGCGTCCATAATAGCTCATCTAAGCAAGTTTCATTTACTTATGGTTACAAACAGTGCTGTGTGATTTCTGAACAATCGCATTGAATAATGAGCAAGTAAAGCCTGACATTAATGAGCTAACCCGAACCTGAACATGAACTAACCTGCACAGCGACCGGCAGCAGTCCCACCGTGTGAAAAACGGCTTGTTGAACGACAAAATGTTGACAAAAATTTAATGGGCAATTTGCTGCTGATAGCGCTGGGAAAAGTAAGGACGCTGCTTCTGTGAAGTGCCAAGAGGTTTAAATGTTTCCGGCCAGTTGTCAGTCTTAATGGATCGTTAATGCGGGTGGATCTGGCAGGGAGCGCCGCGGTTGCCAAGACATGTGCTAAAAGCCACTCAGCCTCTCTGCATGGACGTGCCTTGATCTCTGAGCTTTGCTGTTTTTAGGTGTTCATTTCTTTTTTCAGCTCTGAAGTAAACTACCTTTCCTTCTTTATGCTACTTATTAACCTAATGAAGGCTATTCAAATCAGCTAATAGCTACAAATGTCATAAAAGTGTAGGTTTAATGTGTTTTTATGAGTCATGCATCCTATTTATCTTAAGAAATAATAGGAAATAATTACATTCTGCTACCTAAGATCCCCTGAACAGTGTCACATTTGGGGCTTATTGAAGCAGCTGCCACTATTTATTCTTTTTCTCTGTGTTACACTGATGGAAAATAGATGAGGTGTTAATGAATGTGTGCCACCCGTAGTCCTCCATCCTGTCACAGACATGGTCTTTACTATAGAGACCCCTTTGTCCAGTGTGCCTTTGTATTGATTTTCTGGCTCAGGATTTCTCTCTTTTTTTAATGATACCATTTGTAAGCTTCATAATGTTGCAACAGCTTTGCTCCTGCATGCATCCAGATTGTGCAAAGCAACAGAAAGGCTTAATGTTTTCTTAAAGGAGCCGGGCTAAATGGTTTATATGGTGTATTGCATGCTTTACGTTGGTTTTGTGCAAAGGTAGAGAAATTCCACTCTTACTTAGTCAGAAGGCTTTCATGAGCATTTCGGTCTGTGGCTGGGCTTAATGTTTCTGTATATTCATGTGAATATGAGTTATCAGGGGATTTAAGCACCTTAAGTGGTCCAAGCCTCCTTCGTTCCCAAAAGGACTCACTTTTGCTGTTTTTTGGCTGTCTTTGCAGGCAGCCAATTATGTAGCAGGTGCACAAAGCAAGTAATATCCTGTGAAAGCATTCACTAAGCTCACACACACACACATATTTTAGGCTTTTAGATTAAGTGTGTGGATTCCAGCACAAATAAATCACAAGGGAGGCGCTTCTGTGTCGGTCACAAATAGCCTTAGGTTTCTGTCACTACTGAGTTCAGATGTCCACAAACACTTCAGCAGTCAGTGCTTTTACCTCGGGAGAGGTTTTTTGTTGTTTTAATAGAAAAAATGAGATTTGGGTTATTATTGATGCAGTAATTCTGTAAAACTAAATCTTAAGGGTAATTTTTGCTTTTTTAAAAAAATACTAAGATCTCAAACAGGATTTTATTACATAATTTCTTCTATTTTATAATGTGCTAAGATGAGTTTAACCTTTAAGATTTAAGATTTGCCTTTGGTGAAGTATTTAAGATGCATTTTGTGGCTGTTTTTTAGGACAAAAGACAGTTTGCAATTGGAAATTCATCAATTTTATTCTCATGCGCAAACACAAAAAAAGAGAAGTGCTGTTCAAAGCCTGTGTAATATCTCAGTGAGCGCGGAAGATCAATGGCTAAGTTGCAGCTGTTATGCTTTCTAGAAAAGAACAAAAACATGGTGACGTGAGGTGTATTTGGAAAGCTTGTGCCTCGGGGTATTTTCACACTCTGGCTACTGGTGATCACATAAACCGTGTGTGAAAATACAGGCAAATATAGAAAAATCTGTGGGAGTTGCATAACGCTAAACCATCAGAGAGGGATCTTCTGCTTTGTTTTAAATTTTAAGAATGTGTTGTTTTTAATCTGCTGATAAAAAGAGGCTGAAATATCCCATTTATCCCAGTTTGTCTGTGTTGACTTGAGTCGATCTGAGTCTGATAGAATTCATTTGTTGCTAAATTAAAAAGCACACACGTTTTTGTGAAGCCTCCAGGGAAATGAGATGATTTCTGCTGAATTTAAAGTGTAAAATCTGCAGCTTGTTCTAAGACAGACAACAAACACACATAACAAACTGTTTCTATGATTTAGATTCTCCACCAACCTGATCATTATGCAGTTGTGTGATTAAACCATGGGTTTTCTCCACAACAAAGCAGTTTTCTGGTTCATACTTAAAAACACTCTTTAGTTTTGTTATATGTGAACGACCTGAACAGGGCTGAAAGGGGCGACGTTTTACAGCAACACAGCACAGCCTTGCAGCAGATTAGCTGTGGAATGAAAGATGTTTAGGGGTGAAGATGGATGAAGAAAAGTCCGAAAAAAATGGTGTTTTAATGGGAGTTTCACTTAAACATGATGAAACAGGAAGAAAGGAGCCGTGTGTCGTCTGGGGATCGTCTTCTAAAACCAAACAGATGGATGGATGGACGGACGGACGGACGGACGGATGGATGGATGGATGGATGGATGGATGGATGGATGGAAGATGGACGGATGGATGGACGGATCTCAGTGAGGTTTTGCAGGGAGCTCTTTTTAAAATGTTTAGCTGAGCTGTATTTTGAAGCAAGTGGACATCTGAGCTAATAACTGATATATAACTAATATTGGTACCGTCCACATCCTCAGCTAAAGCTAATTGAGCTTGTTAGCTCTAAGTTAAATAACTATCATTTGTTAGCGTTACTGCCATGTTTTTTTTAACACCATGGAGAAAGAATGATTTAAAGGACATATATGATGCTTTCAAATCCTTCTTTTTAACATGTAAATCATTCATTTATTGTCTGTATAAAGTAGAACCACAATAACCAAATTACTGGTTATTCTCGCTCAAAAAGTGGATTTTGCATACGTCCCCTTTAACACTGTTCTCAAGACAAGTTTGTTTTTATAAAAATGTACAATTCCTCTGTAATCTGTCTTCCAATAAGAGGTAAAAATAATGAAAAAAACAAACATTAAAATGATATACTATACTGATCCATACTTCTTAGATGTGCACTGAATACTTGGGGAAGCCCAGCACTGAGCATCTTCCTCATCCAGCAGCAGCTTTGCAATAAGATGATTTCAGCATCTAAAGATACAAAATAATAAAACAACCTGGAAAGGGTGAAAAGAAAGAAATGAAATCATTACAAAATGATGAAAATAGAAAAAAGGGTCCTCCTCAGTCTTTAAGGCCACCTGATGGCTGATACTCATGACCCAGTCACACACACATTGCACATGCACAGCTTGGTGCCAGACTCCGCCAGAAGGGCTTGTGGAAAACGACTGCTTCCCTTTCAGTCCAATGTCACCTTGGTCGTCACACTGGCTTGAATTCCTTTGGAGCTGGAGTGAATTGTCGAGAGTGACAGTGGAGATTGCTAATCCGTCAGACTGATTTGGTGACAGGCGAAAGTGCTAATCCTCCCACGCTATTCAGTACCAGAGAGGACTGCTTAATCCCTCGCTGAAGCGCTGATGTAAAAAGAAATGACGCTAACTAAATGTCTCTCCAGGAAATTTATCAAGACGAGAAGCAAGTCCGTGCTTGCAGTAAATGCATGCAAATATCAACACAGTTACTACTTCCTGCTTCTCTGTGTATTTAACCCCAAACATCTTTAAAATGACTGTCAGGCTTTTATTCATGCAGAAAATACACCGCTCTCCTCGGGCTAATGGAAACACAAAACAGAATCTAAAATCCTTTGGGAGTTATTTACCATAAAAAGCAAGTCTTTACCTGTATTTCAAACTTAATTAAGAAACTTATTTAGTTTTCATACTTAAAGGTAACAGTTTGTGTGACTTTAAATACAATACTAAACTAGAATAAACCTGATTCAAATCGATTTGTATTCACAAGCTGTAAAATTATTTTTTATTGGAGGAAAGGCTGCAGAAGGGCCTGAATAGAAGCCATAGTGCTGCAGTTTAATTCCTTCAGCATTAGCACAAACCGTCTGCATGAGTTTAAGCATGTGTCTGATAAACTAGCTGCTTCACTCAGCGTTCCAGCTTTCATCACACTCTTATTACCAATATTTACTAGCAGGCTAAAAGACTTCCTGTAAGCGTGGGGACAAATGGAGGGAAAATTTCAGGCCCATGCTGACTTAGCTGGCAAGTTGAGGAGACTAACCAGGGAAGGAAAGGGGCAGTTATCTGAGAAAAAAATGGGATTTTATCTTTGTAAATAAATTAGGAAATAATAGCTGTAAATTAGAGCTGATATTTGTTCAGGTGGATGGATAATGTTCATACTAATAATGATTTATGTCATTTGAAAATGTTCGTAACTAAATGCTCAGTTACTAAAAGGAGACGTTGTCTTAGTGATAATCACCTGATCATTACCTCTCTGATATAACTGCAGCACTGTAATCTATAAGCCTGTTTTCACACGAATGAACCGTGTTTTCTGATTAAATGAAGAGCCTGAATCTGTTTGGGACGCGTCCTGAGATATCTGACATTTAAAAGAGCTAAAATGTGTCCAATCCAACCACATGTGGCCAGAAATGGACAAAGTCCTGATAAGTATTTGACATTACCAAATAAACCCAAATGATCTCATTAAACTGGATGATTTTTATATGTTAGGATCAACCAAATAATCAAACCTCTTCCCAAATTAATTAGCAGGAACATCAAATACTTCAGTTTATTTGTGATCATTATTCTGTATATTTATTTATTTATTTATTTATTTATTTATATAACCAATCCATTGTATCAGAAGAATTTTGTGAAAAACAAAATTGAACAGGGTGGGTGTATTTCGAGGTGGTGTTTTGCTCCCGGGTAGAAGAGGTCAGAGCTCCATAAACAGAGGTCATACCTCACAACCAGTGGGCCCACGTGTAAAACCTGACCTGACCCACTTTATTGCACGCCACCCCCTCTTCTGTCTCTCTCTCCCAAATCTGCTGCATTTTTTCCTCTTTAAAGTGATGTGTTTTAGACTATATATCAGAACTAAGCATTTCAGATCGAGCCTGTTTTTTCTCCCTCAGCAGCTGGACAGAGTCAACATACAGGACCAAAAGACTTTAGTGGCTATAATTTGCATCCGACGATGACAAGTGGAGGAAAAACGTCTTTGTCACATAAAGGGCGGGACAGAGCAGTTAGCAGCAACATGGTGCTGACGGAGGAGGTCAGGATGATGATTTTGACAGAGGTGGCGAGACAGCTGTGGTCTGTGCAGCCGTTTGGTTCGCTGTGTTTGAGGACATATTCTCAAGCCGAAAACACGAAAATATGTTTAAAAAAACACACATGCAGGCAACACAGGGCTTTGTTCATATGCATATTCATCACCCAAGCATTGTTCAGGGTTATTCAGTTCAGCCTCAGTGGATAGTCGTGACTGTTTTCAGCATTTTTATACAGTTTCATTAATTATCTACATAGTAAAATGTTGTTTTTTACAGTTTTACAGAACTGACATTCTACCTGCACAAATAAAGAATATTATTAAAATCAAGTCAGTCATTTATCTTTCATTAAATAAAGTCTTCTTGGTGTTATCAATTTAAAGTCCCCTCTATAGCTCTAATGTAATCTGAAGTACTTAGATGCATCTGTTGAATTTTAAGATCAAGCATGGGTTTAAATCAATATTTAGGATCAATATGAGCATCATATAATTGCAACAGGCTCATATTAGGATAGTACAAATGCCTCCCAGGAGGTTTGTAGCAAACACAAAGATGTTGACAGCAAAAGAGGATATAACACCTCCCAGCTCCTTTTCCCTTTTAATTTTAGAGACACTTATTAGCTTTAAGCTAACACTGGGGATGTTACAGACGCTGCATCTATGTTATCATGGGATTATCCCAAACTCGACGTTTTGAAAGTAGCCACCGCACTTCCCTCTTTTTCTGGAGCTCATTGTTTAAAGCATTTTCTCCAGTTGAGAACAACATGTGCTGCATGTGTGCTGTAGGGATGATTTTAATATGGTTGTTAGGCTTTCACACAGGCTTAGCTGAGATAATCCTAACCCCTGCCCCGGCTGCCGTAAACCGAGAATGGCAACCGTACAAACTGCAGAAACTTGGACCTAAATAATTCATCTTTTTAGATTTATATAACAAAACTAATTTGCTGGAGATGTTATTGTTAAAAAGAAGATAAGAACAAACTGGTGTAACATGCGCGGACGTATGTCATTATGGTGAATGAGGAAGGGGCCTATGAATCTACGGTATATGTATACCATGAAAAATGGATGAGATCTACCTTCTGGGACTAAAATTAGACAGAAACCGAATATGGTTAGTGACCTTCAAGTAACACTGATCTATAAGCAACAACAGCAAGCAGGGTGTGAACAATGTGCCACTCTGACACACTCAGTAGGAAGAGAAAAGGAGGACTTCATGTTGGTAAACGCACTGGCAAAAATCCCGTTATCTGTTTTCTACGTAGTCACTGACATGAAGCCGCAGCATCTTCTCCCCGGGCCTCAATGACAGCGAAATATTAAGTGGTTTAAAGACAGCAGAAATATGAACAAACACTTTGCAGTGGACACGGATTTAAACATCCTTATATTAGTTTGTTTTTCTTACCATTTTTGCCGCCTCTTGGCCAGGACTCCCTTGAAAAAGAGGTTTTTAATCTCAATGGGACCTTCCTGGTTAAATAAAGGAATAAATAAATAAAAAAAAAAACAATTTCCCTGGTCAGTTTGTTAATGCCCTGATGGACATTTAGGGTATTTTTTAAAGAATTTCAGACAATTTCAAACAAAAATCTCCCACAAATAAGCTGGAAGGGGTGATTAATGTCAAGTCCCCTTTTATATACAGGTACATCTCAGGAAATGAGAATGTTATGAAAAGGTTTAATATTCTTCATCAGTCATTTCAGAATGTGAAACCCATATATCATATAGATTCATGACACATAGAGTCAAACATTTCAACCATTTATTCCTTGAAATATTGATAATTGTGGCTTTTAGATAATGAAAACCAAAATGCAGTGTCTCCAAAAATTAGAATATTACATAAGATCAATTTAAAAAAGGATATTTTAAAC
>JBAMIG010000021.1:4049028-4068513 GCA_037177335.1 Kiunga ballochi | reverse complement strand
GGCCCGGCCACCAGACGCTCGCCCTCGTGCCCCACCTCCAGGCCTGGCTCCAGAGGGGGGCCCCGGTGACCCGCGTCAGGGCAAGGGAGCCTTCTGTCCTTTGTTCTTTTTCATCATAAAGGTCTTTGGGTTTTTTTATTTATTATTAAATACCATGTCCTGAGGGCAGCATTGTGGTTAGCATGCAGCCTCCCAGCAAGGCTGTGATGGACGTCTTGTCTAAGGTGTACACCTCTCGCCCAGTGATTGCTCGGATAGACTCCAGCTACATTCAATGGAATAAGTTATACACATAATGGATGGTTGGATGAATAATGTCCAGAGTGTTAATGGTGCAGCTTCCTGGTGCCAATAATAAAAAATGTTTTTGAAAAAAACCTTGCATTCAACAGAAGATATAGACAAACAGTGTGAGTAAAATATTATAATGATCCTTCCTGTCAGAGCAGATGAGTGTTATTTGTGTTACTGTACCACACCACACCAGGTTCGGTCCGGTTCAGACACAGACCCCATTGTGACATGAAGGACAGCTCCTATATGTGCCTCCATTCTCACGACTCCAGACTTTGCCCTCCAAATGACAGCCAATCAGCATTTTGCTAGACAAGCTTAAAGGTGTAACCTGTGGTTTATTATTTTTTAATAATATGACAGTAAAATTAGAGATTAAAAATAGAATAACTATATATCTGATCATTCAGATAAGCTATTAATGTTTTTGTGTGTTTTACATGCAGTTTATTTAGATGCTTCCAAAGGGAAAGTTTAAATGTTTTAAATATTATTCAAATAAAAATGCCATTATGTCATCATGGTCTGACAACCTGCAGTTTCTGCAGATGTCCAAAAAAAAAAGACATTTCCCTAAAACTCTGCATTGGAAAAAAAAAAAAGCTTAAAGATCTTAGCTTGTCTATAACTGCCTTGAGCAATAATCTAATTATATGTCCTCTGGGAACCTGGAAGTGCTGCACATTCAAAACAAGATGAGAATGAAGCCAAAGTGAAGGAGCTTTTAATTACTAACGGACTCATATCTATAAGGAATACACCAAGGAATTTAGTTAAAAGAATAAATCTGGTAAATACAATCAAGTATGAAAAGCTTTTTAAGGCCAGAGGCAAAACAGGTCAGGCTTAAGGCGAAGTTTGTCAAGTTTTAAGATATTTGGATCTCTGCATATTCTTTCGGGAGGCTTTGTTGATGTGACTGGAAGAGTGAAACGTCTCCTATAATTCATACTTAGACAAGTGTTTTCTGTACTTTTGTTTTACCAGTTCTGTGGTTTTATCAGTGGCCTAAACATAAAAGTGTGATGCGCTGTGTTATGCAACTCTAATATTTAATAATAAATGGATTGAGGTTGAACATGAGAAGATTGTTAATGTGACAAACTGAAACAGGAAGAAGATTGAAAATCCAAAAGATCTGTTGAAGAAAACCATAATAAGCAGAATGCAGAAACACTGAAAATACAAGCAAGAAATACAAAGTGAAGGCTTCAGGCAGCTGAAACCCAGCCAGATGGAAGAAGGAATAGAAACCAAAAAGAACCCGTGCAGCATTCAGAGCTACTTTACCACAGAGAGACTGAGGAAATGGTGATGCTGATTTATGGCTTGAAAGGTTTCTCTGGAGGACAACATATAGGTGCTAATCATGACTGCAGATGAACAGTCACGAACCCGCTGAACCCGATGAACCCTGTGCAAACTGAGCAAAGACGCCTCAGTTCAACCCTCAAGAAACCATGTCCTGCGTTTTAAATGTCTCTCAAAACACTAGATTCATATTGGATTAATTCATCATATTTTTCTCAAGTTCAGGTGTGGTGAAGAATGGATGCATCTGGATCGGACTTGGGCACCACTGTTATAGACAAACAAGCCGTCGGATATGAGCGGGTCATCCGATTGATGCTCCAGCTGATCAGAGGGAAAACTCCGCCCACCCGGGTGAGATGTGCGGACCCAGCGTAGCTCAAATCCAACCGCTATGAAATGTTCCACCCTCATTGGTGGAACAAACTGTCAGTAAACGGAAGGCGTAACTTAACGTAAGGTGCTGTGTAATTGGTCAGTTTCTGACAATAATTTCTCCCTATTGGTCAATTTTCTGACTGCTGTTGACGGAACAGGAAGAGATGCTAATTGGCAGTCTGCCATGTAAATATTTGGACACAGGATGCTAACTATATCCGTGTCCGAAACAATTAAAGGACAACAACTCCTAAATAACTGGAGCAAAGATGACACCTCCTGCCTCATCGGAAAACTTAAGGTATTTTACACCCATTAACTCACTTGTTTGCACTTTATGATGAAACATAAATCTTAGGGTGCGGCCTGCTATGATTAGCACGCTAGCTAACCTTAGTGCTAACGTTATTGTAGCGGCCAATTTGATAATATTGTTATTATAACCTAAATATATATTTGCTTAAACGTAAGCTTGGTGTTGCGCACAGTCAGTAGTCTTTCGTAGTAACAGCTGCCTACAAAATGAAACTCATTTACTGGACAGTAGTGCGTGTTCTGCCAATGCTTAAGATAAATGCAGGAAATTACTCCAGACCTGGGATTATCTAAGTGTATGGTTTCATTTGGTTAAACATTTCAGATCGTGTCCGAATCAAGTGCAGTGTTTAATTTGAGAAAACTCTTGTCGTATGGAACTTTATTTAGACAATGTGCAGTTTGCCTTTCTGTTAGATAGCTTCACCTATCAAGCATGTAAACAAGGCAAGATTCAGTCAAGCATACTCGATGTTGTTTTGTCAACTTGGTACAACATTGACAACATCGGTGCAACATCAACGCACAGGTGTATAGACTTGGATTAAACATGGACGTTTTTTCCAGGAACATTACAGTATTAGGTGTAATAGTTTAAATACCCGATTTTTGTTAGCAATAGTGGTTGTGAGGATGTAGCTGAGGAAAACCTTCAACTATAGCAAAGTTTGTTTTTTAGGATCTGTGTATGAAATGAAATGAAATGGAAAAGTCTATTAACATAACATTCAGATGCAACAAAGATTATTACCTGTCTATTAGCTTACAGTGTTATTTAAAATCTCCACCAAGACATAGCTTATCATCTTCCAGATAATTTGTGTTTTTTTTTCCACGAAAAGAGAAAGTTTTGTTGTACAAAACTAACAGATAAAGAAATTTAGCTCCTAAAGTGGTTTCTGTTCAAACAAGTTTAGAAACCCTGGTTTCTGTAAGAGTAAGCACAGGGTTTGGTCACATCTCAGTGGTGTTACGGCTAATGTTATTTGAGGTGGATTAGATAAGGATTTGTGTTTGTGTGTGTATAGTACTGAGGCTTTTCACTCCTGAGCATGAACCAACTAAGGTCATGCACTTCAACCTCACACACCTTCAAACAACTCCCCTGCCACAAGCAAACAACAATAATCCCCTGTGGAGGCAAAGGTCACTCCAGCCAGTGTATCCAATAACCTTGCCACATGTGGTGAATATATATTTATTTATGTTTGTGTTGTGTAAAATGGAGCAAGCATGCAGCAACAAAGCAATGTCTTGCAACAGTTTGCAATCAGGCATCGTGTTTGTTCTGTTGTTGAGCAACTTGCATCGTCAGTATTTTGTCACAGCTCATTTAGAAAGGGTGTCTCAGGTCATGAAGATGTTTTTCTTGCCAGCAGAGCGTCTTTCAGTTCTCTTTAACTTGATGATCGTCTGTCAATTTTGAGGATGTGTTGGTCGAGGGACAAAATCGGGTTGTCCGTTGTCTGTTTGACATGTATTTGGGGTCATAATCCCACCATGGAGACCCTTTTATGGAGACAGTGGAGCATTTGCTTTCCAGAATCGCTTAATTTAGTTGATCCTTTACCACCGAAACGTTGTCTTGCCACTGTTTTTTTAAGCTAGGTCAGGCAAATTTAGGTGTAAAATGGCAAACGTGATGTTATTTTTATTGTGGTGATTCTATGTTTCTCTTAATGAGAGCTATACTTGTGCAGATAAGAGTGGTGTTCCACTGCTAAAGAGTTCAGAGTATCTGTTCATCATAGTCATCGTCACTGCTTTACAAAAGAGGAAATGTTACCTTTCCTTTTCCTGGCTTCTAACATTTTTGTTACAATCTGTCATTCTTTACTTTATGTCTTTAAAGAACAGTTTATTATCATTACTTGCTAAACTAATTGCACAAATATTTGTTATCATTGGACAAAAGTATGCAACTAGAATGATAAAAAACAACATATTACTGCCCTAAATATGCTAATGTTTGGTAAGTCTTCTTTCTTCCTATATTTAGTTGAAATGAATAAGTTTGCAACATGTTTCAACAGTTCCTTAAAGTCTGGTCTTGTTCCTTCTGCAGAAGACAAAACATCTTTCATGTAGAAGAACATTTAAATGGCTTCACATAAAACATTAAAAAGCATATTAAAACAAACTTCAGCTGAAGAAAGGAAATTTGAAAACAGAATGTGTTAAAATACAAAAATATAGAGTGATGAGAAGTTTCAGCTGAGCTGAAGTTTCTGGGAGTTTGCTCCACATGTGAGGAGCATAAACCTCATCACTGCCTCCATGTTTAGGGCTGAGTGTGAGCAGTTTGTTAAGCCGTCATAGTTTTGTTTTTATTTTTTTTAAAGGTGATGTATCCTAATTGTAAATCCTTACTTTTAACATTTAAATCATCTAATTTTTGTCTGTATAAAATAGACACTCCGCACTAATTTCACTATGGAATAGAGACACAACCAAAGTTCAACTCTACTCCGTTCCGCCATGTTTGTAGCCTGATAGCAGCGATATGCTAATCTCCCAGCAGAGAAACATTTTATTGTTAGGTTGATATTTATTGTAAACTTATCAGATTTCTGAATTTGATTACCTGGAAGTGCATAACTTTATTTGGCAGACCCCACAGCAAATACTGTGATGTAATAGAGAAAATAAATCAAACTGAAAAATGTGACCAAAAAGAATATAAAGATATATGAGCAGCATTAAGAGGGAACAAATTGACATTTTCAGCTTTCCTAAACACTTAGAGATGAATTTAAAGGGCTAAAAAGGTGGATTTTGCATGTTATGTCCCCTTTTAAGGAAAATAACCAAAGAACAAGGTAAATATTATTTGTATGAAAATACTTACTTGAATTATTTATACAAATGAGATTTTTTTTAATGTAATTTAACTCTTTTAAAAAAGCTCTCATCCCCTGTAAAATGTTGTCTCCCTTTTCTAACTGCTGCTCTACATCCCTGAGGTTTTTCCTGTGTGTGCCATGGAAAGTAATCTGTTATTTCCCTTTTTCAGTTTTAGACATCAAACTGGAAGCTTGTAGCCATGGATGGGCATTCTTCCAAGAACAATGAAAGCACCTTTCCCACCTTTGAGGACTTGGACGACTTTCTTAACAAGCACAACTCCAACTTCATCTGGCTCCTTGTTGGTAAGGAATAACTCTAAATAAGCCACATGCGTGTATTAAAGTTAATAGTTTAATCATTTAATCCCATATAAAGTGGACATTTCTTTGACACATCTGAGTTCTTGCAGAAAACATTTGTGGTAACTTTTTTTTCTTTATTATAAAAGGTTATGTACTCTTATAAACACTTTGCATTCAATAGAAACTTTATTTAACAAACCATGAATTTCTAGCTGAAATAGGATATCAGTAATTTTTTGCTTGGTGTAAATATGATGATGTAAATATGACTGGAGCTCTTTTCATTTGATCTCTGTGGTTCTCACACTTGTTTATTACATTAGAAGTAGTTGATCATCAGCTGCTCCGTGTGCCTTATGTATTAATAAGCACACATGTGAAACTAAACTTAAACATTTTTAAATGTGTTGAATTACGTTACCTAAAATGAATTTTTCACACTGAGCCACGAGGTATAGAGATTGGAGGTAGTTTCATCATCTGTTTAGGATCTTTTCATGAATAATTATGAGGGGTTTAGTAATGCTGGAGTTATATTTGCATTATTGTGATTTAATTCAGTTAAAGTAGGTTATAAATGATGTTTTCTAGTTATTCCTCAGCTGCAGCTCTCAGTGGGGCAAAGTATCACCTGCCTGCTTAGATTAAGTTTTTGTTTTCTTTGTTTGAAATAAAAAAAAAACCTTTTCAGTGCAGTAGCTGTAAACCCAGATATAAAATAATAAGTAACTGCACCATGAATCGGTCTGTGTTTGCACTTTTACATAGTGGTCTGCACACTGCGAATGGAAAAAGCCTTTAATAAAAGTCAAGTTAAGAAATGAAAGCCTGATTAAACACAATTATATGTACATGTTGTCAGTCTCATTGATAATTAACCCCATGGAGCCTGAAGCATGAAAAATGGGAAGAAAGTCTTTTTTAAAATGAAATAATTTTTAGACTTTTGTTTAAAAAAAAGAAAAGAAAAACTTTGTTTTTATGGATATGTATTATCTATCACCATGTAACATGTCAGAATGATTCTTGAGTCTTTTTCTGGCTCCTATAATCCGACACATGGATACAAAATGTATTCTTTTATGTTTTACCATAAAGTTATGCAAAAAGTTTCTCAAACTACAAACATGCATTTTCCTGCAAGGTAACGCTGCTGCTTCACGTTCAGTTCAGACTCTGAGAAGAGACGGTAGATCTGACCCCGATGACCCGGGGGAAGGTCATTGGTTCATAACAAACCAGAGACTCATGTACACTACCAGTCAAAAGTTTGGACACACATTAGATTCAATGGGAACGTGTGTCCAAACCTTTAACTGGTTGTGTATGTATATTGGCTTAAACCCTTTGGTACCTTTTTATTATTTATTTTTATTCATTATTATTTTTATTTATAAACTTACAGCAGTATTTTGAAATCAGTTCTTTGACAGACAGGAAGCCAGTACTGAAATCTGTGGACTGGAGTTACATGATCCATGTTCCTGGTCTTTGTGAGGAACAAACAAAAAAACATCCTTGTTTTTATTACCTGCAGTAATGCTGAGTTTTGATTTAAATGTTTTTTTATTCTTGTTTCCTTGCAGCCACTATTCTGTCCTGTGGATGGATCATCTATTTAACTTATTACAACTCACGCAACATCGGGCTCATCCTCACCCTCATCATCAACCGACTCTACAAGGATGGCTACATTCACATCGGTATGTTTCCATCACCGGGGGGGGGGGGCATTTTCTCTTAGTGAAGCATATGAACAGCAATGTGCAACTAAAACCAGACTAAACTTGACACATGAAATTTAAATATTTTATAATAAAGTATTTTAAGATCTTAAATCCAGCTTAAACGTTGCTCTTTTTAAACTAATTCCTACATTTCTTTCATAGTAATTGAAAATGTTTTGTTGGATCTGAGTTTCATTTGAAGCAAAAAGTTTGTGATTCTTTGTGTATTTGCTCAGAAATGTTGACATAAATTTGAGGCTGGATGGGGATAAGTGTGAAAGCAGCGTTAAAATGAAATGAGCAGAGCGGACTCTATTTATTATTATCATTAATATGAGAGTTGATTCATAAAAGTTACACAAGCAAAACCTTTACTGTGAACAATGTGATTTTTATCCCCCTTCCCTGACACATTTCTGAGCTCTTACTCGAGCAGAAATGTGCCTGAAGGGGTTTCTGCCCGGCCTGAACTGAGCTGAAACAGAAAAACAACCACAGAAAATGCTGCTACAGGAAAGCATCAGCCAAAACAGGCTTCCTGGTTTCTGGATGGAGTGGCACATCCTGTCTCACATCAGCCTGTGCAAAACAAAGCAAAGAAAACAACCAAACACAACAAACTGTCATCTGGGATGAAGAAACGTGTCATTTTATCAGAATGAAATCATCCAAACTGAGCGAGACGTGTTACGAGCCAAAAAGAGATTAATCATTAAAATCACTTTAGTTTCCATATTTATCATCTTACATCGACACATTCTGACCTGCTTGTTGATTAAAATCGTAATTAAAATTCTTTTTTTTTTAGTGATGAATCATTTTAATTAGTTTTCTTGTTTTGATGAAGTCGTTTGAACTTAAAGGGATGGATTCAACCAGATTCTGCTGGATAATTTGGTTTGGGTTTTGTGAAAAACACAACGCAGTGTGTTGGAACCCAGACCATATCTGTCTCCTCTTTTCTTCACAGGCTCCTTTTCCTTCTCTGTGCTGTCGGGCAAAGTCATGTTCAGAGACGTTTACTACATCAACCAAGACATGTCTATCAGGTAATCTGATCGCTGCTTTGGTGTTTGCTTCTCTTTTGTTGTTGCCGTTTCTTTTTCACTGATCGATTTGATCTATTTTTGTGACAGGATACAGGATGGCTTTCTTATCTTCCGTTGGTGGAAAATGTACAACCCAAAACAAAAGCAGCACGGTGAGTCGAGCCGGAGTTGATATATTAAAGGTCGATGGGATTTTTTAGGTCAGTTTTTGTGTCATGTGAACATCATACTGTTGGCAGCATAACACCTGAATTTATTTATAATTTTATGATATTGAGGAGTAAAATAAGAAATAAATATATATTTTAATGACAATTAATTAAGGAAAAACATGGATAGTATAAGTAAAAATGGTCATAATGGTAAATAAATAAAAGATAAATGCATAAAAAAAGAAATGACCCTAAAAAGCCCAGTAGTTTTCAACAAGCATCAGATGCTAAAAGATGGTTTAGTAGAGGCAGACAAACGTTATAGCTGTGGTGGGTCGGACTGAGCTACATATAGATGATCTTTTAATCATCCACCCCTAAAACAAATCTGTTTTCCTTCATGAGCACGAGGTTTGACTTCTCTTTCCAACAGACCCCAAGGCAGAGACCCGGCTTTACGTAACGGTCAACGGCTTCGAGTTTCATGTGTACAACCGCACAGATCTGTACGCGCGGCTGCAGGAGACATTTGGGCTGGAACCGACACTTTTAACATCCAAGAAAGATGAAGAGAGAGGCCGTGAGGACCAGACCAGGGACCAGACTCTGGAAAGGTGCAAATGGTTTAAGATTGGTAATGAAATAAAAGAGAATATCAAACTCTGGAAACCGTCTTTAAAATTCATTCACTCGAGGATTTTTTCAGGTTATTTGTCAGAAATAACAGAATAATTATTGTTAAATCAGAATGAAATGTTCTGTCCCTGATCTTCGTCATGTTTAGAAGTGTGGAAGGGGAACAGCTATATTTAAAATCCATTGTGAGGCCGCCTGGTTTCAGATGGAAAAAGCAGCATTAATCTCAATCTTCTGCTTCTTCTACAGTGTTGACATACAAGGAGAAAGTCAAGACCACACAGCATCTTGGCGGTCCCTCATTCCTGTCATCAAAGTCAACATCAGCACTGTAAGAACGGCAGGAGAAAGCGTGAAATTGAGGGAAAACTTTGTTTTATGTATTTTCTGGTTTTTTTTCTCACGTAGGGACGTGTAGCGTTTGGAAACCACTGCCTCCCCCAGACTCTGTGTGTGAGCTTCGAAGATGCCTTTCTGACATACGCCACCAAACCTCCATCCAGCCACCTGGACCAGTACATGCACATTCTCAAAGGATCACTGGAGAATGTCCGTGTCATGCTGGTTCCCAGTCCCCGCTACCTGGGCATGCAGAATGATGAGTAAGTTCAGGTCACATGATGCGACGTTTTCCTTTAAAAATAAGTGGAATGAAGATATTTATTATCCTAATTGTTCAGATGTCGTCTGTTAAGAAAGATTAGCAAATAATGACAAAGAAAGGTGTATTTATTTACTCAAAAGCAATTTAAAACATGAAAATATCATACATTTGTTTATGAAGGGGAAATTCTTCCTTTAGGAATCATGTTGAAATGAGCTTTGAGTGAAACATAACAATTTCAGAAATGGGCTTATTATGCAACACTTTCTTCCATCTACTCTGAATATCCATATTTATGGAGTAAATATGCTTGTTTTTTATCTTTTTGTTTAAAATTGAGGCAGAATTGAGCATTTATTCTCATGTATTTGAACCGCTGGCTACTTGAGTTAACAGAATCTAAATGGCAGCCTTAAGGTCACACTTAATATTTTATCTGAGCATTGTCTCACTTCATTCCTGTCCTCTTTTTATTTTGTCCTGTCACACTAGACATTTCTTTACTGTCACTTGTAGTGACTGACCTTGAACAGGCAGCAGAGTTTCTGCATAAAATCTGTGCTTTCTCTAAATTGAGGCCTCTTGAATTTCCCATCTAGACCTCCCAGACTGATGGGTGAAGGTTTTGTGGTGATGCAGTCAAATGATGTTGATATCTATTATTACCAGGATGAACCAGGTATGTTCTCACACACACACACACACATGCTTAATTCTCACAGTGCATAAAAGTGATGGTACTGTCACTTTTATGAAGGACACTTATTGTGCTTTGTGCCGACCAGTAATCGGTTTGCAAGGTACATGATTCTTTTTGTCATCAAAGTATTTGTAGTAGTATTTGTGGTGGCAGCTGGATTTGGCATCCTGTGTGCAGGTCTGGTCCCCGTGGAGCAGGAGAGTGGTGAGGAGGCAGAGACCAGCAGCGAGGATGATAAACTGCAGGACCTTCCTCCATGTTGGGGTTTGGATATTGTCTGTGGAAAGGGAACCGACTTCAACTATGGACCCTGGGCAGATCGCCAGAGGTGGTTATTGAGTCTAAAAGTATTAAATTTTTTTAAAAGTGTTTTAGTCTAGTCCATTTTATTTCCATGGAAAATTCAGTAGAATGCCCCTTTTTGAACATGTTGATATGACGTACTTGTTCTTGGCCAGAGGTCACTGATTCTGGTCCTGGAGGGCAAATGTCCTGCATGTTTTTTGATGTTTACCTGCTGCAACACATCTGATTCAGATAATGGGTTTGTGCAGGACTTGTTAAGCTGTTGAGGACAACCGTTTCGTTTAAATCTAAGGTGTAGCAGAAAAAAACACATCTAAAGTAGGGATATACAATGTATTGTACAGATAAAATATCTGCCTATTTGGATTTTTTTTATCGGTTTGATGGGTACAGTTGCTGAATTTAAATATCTAAATAATATATTAAATTTGGGATGTTTTACTAAAACACTGCCGCCATACAGCAGTCCAAGACAACAAAAATGTGCAGATTATGCGTGCCTTACTAGCAGGACCCAGGCTTGGCCTTGTCACTGCCTGACTAGTAATGAGCAGTACGGTCGTATTTTACCAGGAGATGAAACCGTATTGCTGGGAACTCCTAGAGGAGGGAAGAAGATTTAATATTTTAAAACAATGACTCTAATAGCTTACCTGAAAAACAGTCATTGTTGTGAAGCTGTTTGGAAAATGACAAAGTTGCCGTAGCAGCTAGCAGTAGCAGCTAGCAGTTAGCAGCTAGCAGTAACAGCTAGTGATGCTAAAACAACAACAGAGGGTTGTTGTATCGCAGAGTGCTGTAAAACCTTTTAAGAGACAGCAGAAAAGTTACAGCAAACACAGTTACTTTTGCTGATAAGCAGTACACATGTTACAGAGTTTTCAAAGGATTCACTTTGTTGTTTGACATTTTTGTGCTTTGACATAAAAAAAGTAACATTTGAAGAAACAACTTTTTATTTTTTATGTTACAGCTACATCAAAAGTACTTATATCAGTTTCAGTAACGTTTAATTTATATTTAGAAATGTGCAATTTTAAAATAATCTGAGTTTTTGTTTTTCTGTTCCCCCCCCAATTTAAATAGTACCTGATAAAAACAAGCTGAAGTGTCAAAATATAAAAAGCTTTTAATGCTGGCCTGTTGGAAGGAATGTTATAATGCAATACTTGCAGTGACCACTGGGGGTAATTGGTTGGGCTTTAAGAGAGCATTTCTGATCACTAGTTGGTGTAGCTTAAAGGTGTCAAACTCCAGTTCTCGATGGCTGGTATCCAGCTGGTTTTGTTGTCTCCAACACACCCAACAACCTGTTGGATCTATTTAATTTGCAGCAGGTGTTGTCAGCCTTCAAGTACTGGAGTTGGACACCTCTGGTGTAGCTGGTAAATTTGTAAAGGTACAATATGAGCCTGTGGCATTTTCCACAAGGCATTTTTTCTTTTGATTTATTGATTTAAAAGAAATTCAAAGAAAACTAATGCAAGTTAGAATAGCAGCAAAATGCATTTATATTTAATTATCTCTGCCAAGGTAAAGTTCTCATTGTTTTTTGTTTGCAGCTCCTTCACAGTGTGATGCCGGGTGACAGGAGACATTCCTTCTGTCCTCTTGCCACTGGCTTCACCTCATCTTTTCCTAGCCTCGACACTGAGAGTATTAATGTACCTGTAAAACATTCATCATTTTCAGTCACAAACCAATGGAGAAAACTTAAAGCTCTAAAAAGGAATTGGTCTCTTAAAAAGGAGTGCTGCTATAATGCAGGGTGTGTTCATGGTCACATGAATAGCTTGTGATGTAAATGTGCACCTTTTCATGGGAAGATTTTTACCTGGAGCTTCCAACTCAAACACAAAACCCACAATTGTTGGCAACAGGATAATCGCACAGGCTTGTTGGAGGTCTGAGCTCTCTTCGTGCCTAAAGTTTTGTTTTTATAGCTGTTTTATGTTTGTTTTTGAACATTTCACTTTTGTTGTTCAACCTGCGCTCTCATTCAGCCCCCCTTTCTTCTGGTAATAAATGACACTGCACATACTCCAGCGCATGAAGCCAGTATATGAATCATGGATAGTCTTCATATGACGTGTAGTCATAGCAAAACTTGCAGGACAGATATAAGATGTATTCATCAACTTCTGATCTGACCAAAATGTTTTCATTTATAAGCACCAAAAGGACCTTTAACTGACATTTTCTGGTTTTATGGGTGTTTATTTAGGAGGATAATTGATTGTCGTATCCATTCCTGCACACTCGCTCCAAACGCCTCTTATAAAACGTTGCATGTTCATACATTCAGTGTTCTTCTTGCTGCTCTGTACTGTCTTTAATATTCTGCTTGAAATGCTCCAAATGTGTTTGATAAAATGTCATGTTGATTAAGAAGGAGGAAAAAATACAACAGCAGGCTTTGGTTTTTTAGCCTGTGGTGCTTCCAGAAGTCTGCTGAGAGACAGATTTTAGCTGCTTGTCAAGCAAAACAGAGCGGGTTCATGTGGAGGGAAACAGAGACACTGAAAACAGCCAAAAGTGTATTTAAAGGAGTATTTAAAGGGTTCACATAAGACAAAAGAGTGTGTTTTTTTTTTTTACTGTAATCCAGCTGAGCCTTAATCTCTCACTTGCTCAGGTTTCCACTGTGCTGTTAGCAGCTTAACTTGTTTTTGTTATGTGTTAATTACTCTCCGCTGCTGTGTGTGATGACGTATAGCAGAGTATAGGATTCACTCTGCAGCAGTGTCATTAACACACCGGCACACAGTTACCATGGCTTAATTAGATGCATGACCTGTTTAGTTGAATCTGTCGGGTCATAATATTAAATAATTTTTTTTAAAAGGTGCTATTAAATCTATAATTAACACAAGAACTGACCCTTTTTTTCTTCACCATCTTATTCAAGACAAATGGAGGAAACATCTCTGAGGTGCAGATGAAGCTTCCAGTGGCTGAAAGCTGCATTTTCAGCATCCATCCTGTCATTTTTAGAAAAAGCTGTTAGCTTGATATGAGTTTTTACTGGTTTATTTATTTATTGTTTTTTATTTGTGGGAAAATAATGTGCAGTGAAGTATCATGATTCTTTTCACAGGAATGTCTGAATGGAAGGAGATGATGGTTAACAGAAGAGGGATGGATGTGTGAATGAATGAAAATAGTCTCTTATAGTGAGAAATGCTTCATGGCTCGTGTGTAAAAAAAAAAAGTGGGTTGTTTTGCTAATCGCTTCAGTGCGGAGGTGTAAAAGCTTCTTCTTTCTCAGGGACTGTCTTTGGAAGTTCTTCCTGCCCGCTGACTACCAGGCCATGAAAGTGACGGAAGTGGCCCAGCCAGGAAAACCCAGGCAGATCCAGGCTTTCGAGCTCCGCATGAACATCATCGCTGACGCCACCATCGATCTTCTTTTCACCAAAAACAGGGTGACTCTTTCTCTTTCCTCGTTGTTCTTTTTCTTCCAAGCCTCTTTTGATCTTTCCCTCACATCCCTGCAGTGCCCCTCATCTTTGTCTCCATGCCTCTCCATGTTTCACTTACTGATATCGGTTCATGTTTTATGCTTTTTCACATTTACTTCTGGAGCAGTGCAGGAGATTTTCAAGCTAAGTATGTGAGGGGCATACTCAATAACCTGTATGCATACTGAGTAAAGCCTAAAACGGCTTGAGTCAGATCGGATTTAAACATATTTTCACTCAGATTAGGCGACTGAGAACTTTTTCGATGTTGTGAAGCAGTTTCTCATAATCCAATCACTTGAGTCCTCTATTTGCTTCCCTCCTCTTGTACTGTCCATCTGCAGGAAACCAATGCTATCCATGTGAATGTAGGTGCAGGCTCTTACCTGGAAGTCAACATCCCCATGACGGTTGGAGAGAACGGTGAGAGCATGTTGGATTGAAGTAAGATGAGTGGACTGAAATGTCAGCTCTCACATCTGCAAATGCCTCCCTGGCTCAGTGAAGAAGTATGGCATCATCTGGTATTAATCTTTTACACTGACTCCATCATCAGTGGCTTCAACAAATGTCACGATGAACACGCGAGATGTTAGATGGATTTTTCCACCTGGTCTTGTTAGATGTAGATTTTTCTCTGACATTTTCCTCCTGAGGAGAAGCACTTCATAATGTATCTGTTAATAACACCGTTGGTACCATGGAGGATTTCTCTATTACTACGTTTATTTATGATGTTGCTTAAAGTGCAGCAGCTGCCGCGGTCCACGCAGGAGCATTGTGAATCTGTTAGTTTTCCTCTGCTATGAGTTGAGAACAGATTTTATTCACAGTTCAGCTCTTTATCCCCCCTAACTGAGCTTTTCTCTCAAGCGGTCGACATAATGGTGCGCCCACATCTTCACACTTTTGTGCTTGTTTCATGCAGCCAGATTCAGCATAGCCCTTAGTCACTGATCCACCAATTAGAGCCTCAGGATACAAAACCACTCGTGTTGCAAGGCAATGAGCCTCTAGCCCCTCCCTGAAACCCACATGGCAGCTTTTATTGGTGTCGCCGACACCATACCTAACATAAGAACCTTTATGAGCTTGCTGTTCTGGCCTGTCTGCGTTTCCTTTTCTGCTTTGGAAAGATATCAAAAATGTTAATTTTGGACCGCTGCTCTGCAGATCAAAAGTATACTTTTCCTTTTTATTGATCACATTATCGATCATGTCATTGATTTAACTTTGAGCAGATAATACCATGTCAGTCTTCTGCCATTGCTCTCCTCTGTCTCTACATCTGCAGTGTAAATAAGCAGGTTTTCACATTTTGCTGCTAAAATTACATCATTTCCAGGAGATCGGTCGTACCGTACATGTTAGTGTTGAGAGTTTATTCTGTGCTCTTCATGTTTCTGCTCTCAGGCTACTCTCCCACCATCAAAGGTCAGCTGCTTCACGTGGACACCACAAGCAGCATGCAGTATAGGACTCTTCTGGAAGCTGAGATGTTGGCTGTAAGTGGGAGTCAGATGCAGTATAAATAGTCTGTTTTCTCTTTGAGCTAATGCAGCATGCTCCTAAATGCACAAATCTGTTTTGCCTTTGTTCTGCTTGTTTTTAGTTCCATGTCATAGCAAGCTATCCCCGGGTGTGGAACATGCCTCAGTTGTGGCAGTGTGAGATTGAGGTGTACAAAGCCACCTATCATTTCATTTATGCCCAGAAAAACTTCTTCACCGGTGAGTGAAGTAAATAAAAACTAAACAAATAAGGGGAATAGGACGATATTCATCATGTATTATGATGAGTTGCAGTTAAAGAACAAGTAGTGTGAATGTAAAAAGGTTATTGTCTGTTCCTTCTCTGTAGATCTGATTAAAGACTGGGCGAGTGACAGCGCCCCTGATATCTACTCATTTGTGCCCTATTCATGGAAGTTCAAGATCCTTTTCCACCAGTTTGAGATGATCTGGGCAGCAAACCAACACAACTGGATCGACTGTTCCACCAAGCAGCAAGAGAATGGTACAACCCTCCATCCATCCGTTTTCCTCACCGCTTATTCAATTCAGGGTCCTGGGTAGCTGGAGACTATCAGCTATTCAGGCTAGTGGGAGGAATGGAAGAAGCATTACAATAAAATATTTATTAAAGGGTTTTTAAATGCACAAATTGTTGCACACAATTCAGAGGTTTTGCATCTAAACACAACCAATAGTTTCCATCATTTAAAACATTCATTTATGAGTTTAGGTTGTTTTTCACAGCTTTTAGGGTTAATCCTTTCAAAGCTGTTTTTTTATAAAAAATAAATACATTGTAAAAAATATTTTATTTGTATTTTATACTGTAGCTGTAAATTTTGACATTTTTATTATTTAAAATAGTAAAAATTTTAAAATTTACAGCTAGGACTGTAAATGAAAATGAAAAAAAAAATTATTATTCTTTTCATTTATTCGTTTTACCCTCACTGGTATGCAAACAGTTTTTAGTCTTTGCTCATTTGTTAGCAGGAGATGCTGCACAACGGTTTCCGCAGCAGGTCAAAACACATAGCGACAAACGTCACGGAGGAATGCAATAAACGCACGGGAGATTAATTTTATCGTTTTGACTCACAGCTTGATCAGCTCTCAGCATAGGAGCATGCACAGTCAGTGTGATTCAGCTTTTATTAGTCACGCCCACACTTACATACCTGAGCCAGCTATTAACAGCAAATGCAATAAAAGTCTTTTACAAAAATCTAAATAATAATAACAGCAATGGACATGTTTACATTATTTAAATACAAATAATTTAAATAAAACAAATAATGAGAGCACCTCTCTACATCTAATGCAAGGACAGTTTTAGTGCCTGAAAACTGCTTCTTTTAAACTTAGTGGCAAATATATATAAAAAAAACACACATATACCCCCCAAAAACTAAACCATTTTTACAGTTTATTTTGTATGTAATAGTAAAGAACCTTTGTGTTTAAAGTAAGGGGGATAGTGTAGCACTGCAGTTTTACTCTGCTTGAGTTAAACCTCTTCTGTCTGTGTCCAGCTTTAGCTTATATAGAGGAAAAAACAATCATCCTAATCCTGCTATAAAATCAATACTTCAAAGCCTCTTTAACCCTGGAAGCTAGTGTCTGTGACTGGATACTTTCATTCTACGAAGTGATATAGTGTACATTATATGTCCACCCCTTTATCCTCAAACAGGCCGACTAATCAATTGCATTATTGATTGCCTATAGTGTATCTGGCAGCCTGTGGCGAGACGCTCAATATTGACTTCACTCTGCCTTTCAATGAGTTTGTTCCAACCACCTGCCATACCCGCTTCAGCCTGAAGGTAAGACCAGCCATAAGTGGATTTGTTTTGTTCCAAAAATAGAAACGGTGTTGATTTTGAATTTCCTGTTTGGGAGATAAAGCTGCAGAGGTGTGATTGCTGCTGCATATTTCATCCTGTTTTAATGCTTTTTCATCAGACTTTCATGCAGCTGTATTTGCTGTGTACCACAACTGTTACCACTGACACCTTCTATGAATATGCGTGGATTCATTAGCGTTTTATGTTTTTTTTTTCCTCCTCAGGCTGAAGATACAGACATGCGGCTGTCACTGCCAGAGTGCCACCCGAGCCGCTACCCCCTCCTCACCCTGGCCAAAGACTACCAGAACGTCAAGCTGCCCCCTGATATGTTCATGTCAGGGGAGAGTCATGGAGCTCCCCCTCCAAAACCCAAGTCCCACTGGAGGAACATCACCAAGGCAGAGTGAGACAAACCTTCAAGCTGTTTCTCTCTTGTGGGCAAAATGCGAGTGTGGTTGGAAAAAGGAGGAATGAGTCATCGTTATAACACACACACCACTGCTGAAGTAGATAAGCAACGTCGCTGAGGGAGCTTGTGGTTGTTTGGACAAAATAAAACCTCCAGTTCGTCGTGGGCTTTAAGTGAGATACCATATACCAGCTTTAAGTGTGTTTATTTCACAAACAGCTTCTCTGACGTTACCCAAATATTTTGAAATGTTTAATTATGTCTTGACAGCATCTGTGACATTTCTTCCAAATACTTAGCATCGTTTTTCTCTTATATTTGACTCTTTGACTCAGTTTGCAGATATTTGCGGATGCCTTGCACTCGCATGTTTAAGATGCAAACACAGAGCTGCTCCAGAAACCGTTCCATTTCCTTTTAATAGCTTATTGATGAGGTCTGATTTAGATGATTGCTCTGTTGCAGAAGCAGAATCTTTTCCACTTTTCTGTCATCTGCAGAAAAGGCAAAGAGTCAATTTGATATTATCTCTTTTTCTCCACTCTGTCATGAAGGCTGCCACAACAACCAATAAGGTTGTTTCCCTGAGGTTTGGCTTCTTTAGGGATGGATTTTGCCTCATAAAGATGTTTTCTACACTTGATGAATGAATATTTATAACACTAAAAAGGGTGGCGTAATATTTGTGGCAAAGTTTTTCTGGTGTGATGCTCATCTCGGTCTGTTTAGCGCTTAAAGCACCACTACGTAACTTTCAGATGCTCCGCTTCTGACTCGTGTTTGATGGCACACTGACACTCATTAAGTACATTCCTGGAGCTGTGGTCTCCCTGTAGCATCCTGAGGTGGAAAAACTGCACCTTTCCAGCTGGGGCATCATATTAGACCGTTTTTCTTTGTGCACCACGCCACACACCAGCAACCAGAAGCTGTCTTTAACCGAAGCATCATGACTGATGAGGCAAAAAAACTATGTGCCAAGCTGTGAAAATCTGCCAAAGTTTAGAGATGAGGCTTCAGTTTAGCTCTTAAAATGTAGAAACAACGATGCATTTTAAATGAGAAGGTGGAGTTATCTTAATTCAAGATTAATTCTTCTTTTCTAAAGAGAAAAATAAAAATAAACCAACTTGAGTTGATAGTTTTTAACACTAAGGTAAAACACAGCTTAATGTTAGCTTAATGAAGCTAGATTATTCTAAATAGATGTGACGTTGTTGAGCTGCACACCAGGTTCAATCTGTTTGGAATCATTCAGCTGTACTTTTTCTTTTATTTTACACACAGATGTGTACATTTAGCATTTTTTATGTTTTGTTTTGTAATTGTGAGAGCTAAAAACTCAAGTTGCATCAGTATTTGAAGAAAGGAACAACTTTTATGCAACAGCTCAACATGACCTTTGCCCCCATGTGATTAAGCCTACATGGTCTCACCCGTTCTTTATTAATTTAATGAAACTCTTTTTAAAATGAACCCCTTAATGCCTGAATTGAGAGTAACTGGGCAGAGGCATCTCATTTTTTAAATCTAAAAACTTTATTTGGCCCTTAAACTAAATCTGAAAAGACTAGGCTATTTATTTATTCCATATATTTACTATTTATTACCATGGAACAAGTAAAAATGA
>JBAMIG010000021.1:4033277-4048996 GCA_037177335.1 Kiunga ballochi | reverse complement strand
GGGTTAAAAAAAATTGTACAACATTTTTTTGCACTACTAAAAATGCAATTAGCATTTTTTACTTGTCATTTTCTTTTATTTACTGCTGCTGTTACTTTTCGATGAGTAGTTTTAGTGCCCCTGACATTTTTTTTTCTGTTTTTATGAGGCTTTTCCTCTTCGTTTTGCAGAGTGCGCTCACAGCAATTATTTAATGTTTGCTTATTATTTATACATGCTTGTCAAAATGCCGTTGAATATTTGGGTTTGAAGAGCTTGAGAGAAATAGTTGGTTCTGTTAGATCATAGTACAGGATGAGGAAATAGAAGCTGAAATGTTTTATCCAGCTCATCATTTTTATGTTGCTCCTGCAGAATCAGTACCTCTGTGAAGATCAGCCACAACAGAAAGGAGTTTATTGTAAATGAAGCACGTTAATGACTCAACATTCAGATGATTTGTTATGTATAAAACCCCAAAGCAGAGAATCCCGATGCATCATTGTAACAGAGCATCTTACCTCCTGGGAGTTAAGGATCGAATGCCTCGTGAAGCTGCAGAGAAATTAGGTGTGACCTATTTGCTGTCTGTTGGCTCTGCTGAATGTCCTCCATTTGAACGGGCCATAAAGCAAATGATGAGGTGGAAAACCCACTTGAAATTATGATGCACCATTATGACTGTGTGCTGACTGTGCGTCTTCCTCATCCTTGCAACAGAGCCGGCTGGGTGGATTGCTGGAGTGTGCCAAACTTCTTGCTTATCATCGACTACACCTGGCATCCCATTTATCCCCAGAAGGCTGATGAGCAACTCAAACAGTCGTGTAAGCTCCTGGTTTTATTCCGCTTGTAAATTAGAAATGTTAAGAAAGCAAATGAAACCCTCTGCTTCATCATCTTACCCATTTTTATTTGAACTTAGCAGTGTCTGAGATGGAGGAGTCCATGCTGTCAGCTTTACGACCTCCAGAGCATGGCTCAGCACCCCACAACCCCCCGCCACGCTACACCTCCACGTCTGCTTCCGCTGCCAACAACCGGGCTTCCACTGACCCCTCCGAGCTGCCTCCCGACAGGCTTCATGTGGAGATGGAAATGTCCCCGGATTCTCAAATCCTTCTCTACGGGCCTTTGCTCCGAGCCCTGATCTCCATCAAGGTGCAGAAATGCTTTGAATCTTTTTAGTAAGAATATTAAAAACTTTTTACTCGAGCCTTTTTATTTTTCCTCCAACAGGAAAATTATTTCGGTGAGGATGACATGTACACTGACTTCGAGGAGGCTGTGTCCAGCCCGGTGTTGTCCACATCAGTGTCCTCTGGCCTCGGCTGGTCTCCTCTGGGGATGGAGGACAGTGAACAGAAAGAAAGCTCTAACATCCATCCCCTTGACCTGCGACCCTGGGACATCACAGTGCTCATTAACCTCTACAAAGTCCACGGCCGGCTGCCAATAGTGAGACACGTTTCCTGTAAATTAGTTTCAAAGGATTGAAAATAGAAGCATGTGTACTTTGTGATGTTGTGATCATAACTTTGATGCACATTCAGCCAAGCATTGGTAATTGTGCATATTTGTGTGATTTTACCCGATCACCAAAGATCCCAACATGTGGGGAAATGTTTGACTGCAGGTTTACTGTCCACATTATGGACTCATTTGTTGTCCATTTGCATGTGCACTGTGCATATTAGCATTGTGTTGCTCATGTCTTGTCTCACGGCTGTGTGTCTGCATGCACACGGTCCGTCTCATGAACTTATAAGGACACAGGGACTGGAAATGGCAAGATAAATTGGCATGTTCTGGTCTTAGAGGAAAGATGCAAACTTAAATTTCCTTTTCCTCTTTTCATACTTTTTCTTTTCACTTTCATCCTATCTTTTGTCTTTAGGTCTGCTATCTGTTTCAAGTGAAGCCATAAAAAACTTGTTCAGTACAGCACGGCAGCCAGAACATCATTCGGCTCTTATGATACCGGACAGGAAAGGATTAGAAAAATAAATGAAACTCTCCTCTAAAGGAGAATATTATTTATTTGGAAAGGAAGATAAATAGCGTGAGCACGCAACAGAAAAAATGAGACAAGCTGTTCAGTTCACCGGCACTTTCATTTCTAAGAGATAAAACTTGAGAGGGGGATGTTTTTGCAGTGGTCCTCCATTTTTCCAGAGCTGTATATGTACTGCAATAACCAAGTCTTTCTTTGTCGCCTCCAGCACTGCAGCAGTGAAGGTCCTGAGGGTCCCTCTGGCTTCTTGGAGCGCCTGTGCTTTGAAATGAAAAAGGGTTACAAGGAAACCAAGTTACAGATGCTCCTGTCTCCAGTTCACATCTTTATCAGTGACAACTACCAGGTGCTATGCATAGCAGCTTGCTGCTTGGATTTCTGGTCCTGTTTTATATAAAATAGTATATTTTAAGTTTTTACGTTTTTAAAAAACCTTTTTGATAAAGAAGACATGTCTGTGTTTTATTCCACACTGGGAAAGCATCAGCTAGACGATGAATAATGCATGTGTTGTGGATTAATTTACCAGACTCAACAGTGAATACACAACAATTTGCTCTTTAATCTGAGGATGATTCAGTCCTAAGAAAACATCCTGAATAGAAAAGTGCAGCAGGTTTTGCATAATGGGGAAAATGCTTTGCAGCAGCTGCACTTTTAAATAAACTAAACTCAGAAAAGTTTCCTTCTTAGTGATGAGATTAATTAAATTTAGTCCTGAGTGAATAACTTTCCTTGATCCCTGACAGAAGATGCGTGTCTCTATAATAAAATATTGGAGAGAAATATCACGCTTGAGTATTTTTTTAACCCATTCTTTAACTTTCAGCGCCCCACAGCAGATGGAGTTTTGAGGGACGGACACCTGAGTCTTTCCGGCCTTCAGATGAGGGCGCATGCCATGTTTTCCGCTCAGGGACTTCCTCTGGGTAGTGACACGCTGGAGTACGCCTGGCTCATTGACATGCAGGCTGGGGGCCTCTCAGGCAGGGTAACTGTACCTCAGGTTTGTGGGGCTTTTTTATTGGCTATGGCTCAAAGAATACGAAGGAGAAAAATCCACAAACGCATTACAGATCATGAGCTCAGACTGATTCTGAAAAGATGTGATGAAATATTATTTTGTAGCCTATTTCACTAAAAGTGTTTGTGAAACTGTGGCTGTTTTTATAAGGTGGCCAGCATGATCGAATGGGGCGAGTCTTTCCTTTTCCACGTCGTGTCTCGGGAGTTCCAGCTCGACCAACCCAAACCTTCTGTCATCTGCCAGCATGGAGCTGATCGTCGCATCTGTGATGCCAAGGTCCGAACAAGCAGTAAACCGCAAAATGCTGCGCTTCTTTACCCAGGTTGACTTCCTCTGATGTGGCTGTCAGGCTTTGTTTTGAACTAGCAGCGATGTGTCCACATCTCACTCTGGAAGCTGCTAAATTAGATCATTATAGCAGAAGGCGATTTTTATGAGGTTTGAATGTTGGTCAGATCTGTCCTGTGTGAAATCAAATGTTGAGCTCAGATCAGATGCTAATCAGGAATCACTTAAAAACCCAGCTCTAATGAAGGACTAATAAAAAGCCATATGTAGCTGATAAATATACTGCAGTAGAATATACAATGATCTTTAAACAAACGAGTCTTTTTTCTCTCAGGACGTCTGCCTCGTAGGTGGAAACTAACAAGGATATTTTTAAAAGCTCTACCTGAGAGCCCTCATTAGTGTCTGACAGCTGAGCAGCTGTGGCTACAGGCGCTGTAGCAAAACATGAAACCAAGTCTGGGACTAAACAGGAGCATGCCCTCAGAGCATCACTGAAAAGTTTCTTAACAGTGCTTCTTTTTTAGCTGAGCTGCCTGCCAGGTCACTGTCGCACATCAGAGGAGCTGAAGTACACCATGACACGGCTGGCCATGGATGGAGTCGACCTCTTCATCGTGGAACATGGCTGCGCTGCTAACATCAAGGTATTTAACTGAGCCCTTGTGAATTGTGAAGAGAGGATACATTTGCTTTGACTTTTTTTTTTTGTGCAGATATTTTACTTTTTTAGTTTTATTTTGTACAGACTGGTGCTGTCCGTGTGGCCAACTGCAACCTGCACAACCAGGCAGTGGGAGAGGGCATCAGCGCTGTGGTGCAGGACGTAAACATCCGTCAGTACATTGAGCAGCAGCAGCAGCAACACAGTGAGGCAGCCAGGCTGCTGCTGCTGGCCGGGCAAGGTCAAGGTCCAAGTCAGCCGTTGGGTCTCGGTCAACCCCCTTTGCTGCGGCGCTCTGTCTGGCTGGAGGCAGGTTCAGTCAACCTGAACCTCATCACGGCAGATATTGCACTGGCTGCAGACCACTCGGCCAAATGTGAAGTCCAGAGGCAATTTTTGGAACTCCACGATGCCCAAACTAAAAGGTAGATCACATGAGATGTCTTTTATCCCCCCCAAAAGAAGCTTTTTAGCTTTGGAACGTTTCCTGTTTAGGTCACTGATTGCTGTGGTTTTCAATTTGATCTCGGTTGAGTTAAAATAAAGGAGACTGGGGATGGTCAAAACACATTTCAGAGAACAGGAAGTTGTTTTCAGAGACGAGCTGACTCAACCTTTTAGTCACACACACACACACACACACACACACACACTTATCTGTAGAGTGAGTCACTGATGCAGACAGCAGTGTGTTCAGATCATGATACAATGCAGATTTAAAGCAAATGAAAGTGATTTTTTCTGGTGTTTGCAGTCATCTTGGAACAAAATAATAAGCACTGATTGCAAATGGAAATGATGTTTCTTCCTGCTTGTTTGATGTGAGATGAAAGGAAAAGCTGAAGTGTTTACATCGAAGCAAAACTGTGGTTCTTAGATGATCATTTAAGATGCTTTCCCAGATTTTAGTCCACAACACAGCCTGTTCCTGGAGCTGTCTCCTTTTGCAGCAGTCCAGGCTCTTTATTCCCTGTGCATTCCCTCCTTTTCGCAGACTTTGGTTCCTGTGGCCTGAAGACGCCAGCATTCGCAACAAGAAAAGCAGGAACCGCTGCGGCTGCCTGGGAGGATGCAGGTTCTTTGGAGGTACCAACATGGGCCTGGACTTCTTCAAGCTGGAGGAGCTTACACCCTCCTCCTCATCTGCATTCTCCTCTTCCAGCAATGAGTCAGACATGTGCTACGGCCAGTCATTGCTGCAGCCTGGGGAGTGCATCATTACAAAAGAAACTCCTAAATTGAATGGTATGGATTTGCGTATATTTCTCTACCTTCCCTCATAATCAGTGGGGGTTGTTCCCCCTGGAAGTTTTCATGGAGCAAATAAAGACTCAACATTGTTGAAATGGATGTAATTATACAGCAAATTAGAGAGTTTTGAGAATATTGTTCCTGTGCTCACAAGTATTTTAGGGGTAATGCTTGCAAAGTATCACTAACATGCTAAATAAAGAAGATAAGGACGTTTTAGGTATTATGATATTGAGTATTATATTAAATCTTTATCTGTCAGTTTCATAAAATTCATCTTAAGTGAAGGTTGATAACATTTAGAAAACAGAAGTCAGATCTATATGTTGTTTCCTTGTTACCTCAGGGAAGGTCGTAGGACTGAAGACAGAGACGCATTCACCCTGTTTGCCTCCCGAGCTGCCTGAAAGGCGCGCTCAGCAACACCTCAGCCTCCAGGTGCCCCAGCGCTCCCACAGCTCTGCCTCCTCCTCAGAGGAAAACAGCTCCTCCAGTGCAGCCTTACCCCTGCTAGCTGGGGAGAAAGATTCCCCTTCACCGAGCCACGAAGATCGCTTCATCCCCATGAATGGCAAAAACCCTGCTGAGTGAGTAATAAGCAATGATAGCTACGCATTGATTCAAATGTTAAATGTTCACATACCCCACAGTGATTTGTCACTTATATTTGCTCTTTTTACCTCGTAGAACCCTTGGGGATGTCCCTGAGGCTTCTCCAGTCTCACCCAACAGCTCCCAGGAGCGCTCCTCAGTCCGCTCCCCCCTTTGCTCCCCTCTTAAGCGCCAGTCATCTGTTCACTCCGGTCGGCTAGGCAGCACAAAGAGCCTGTCGGCTGCTGTTTTCGCTGACAAACCTCCCCCAGTGCTTTCTGGAGGCGTGCAGTTCAGCAGCGAGGTTTCCCGCAGCGACGAGAACGTCCTGGATTCTCCCCGTCAGCGACGAAGCTACGGCTCCTTTCCTTTCACCCCTTCAGCAGACTCCAACACTTTCCATCAGTACCGCTCAGCCGACTCTAGCATGTCAGTCGCCGACAGCGAGGCTTACTTCTCTGCGACCGAAGACTTTGAGCCAATAAGCAGCGCAGACGAGGGTCCGGGGACATACCCGGGCCGCAAGAAGAAAAGGAGGCAGCAGATGCAGCAGCCGCAGCAACCTCCATATCACATGGAGAACTACAGGTTAGATATGGGGGAACATGGATCAGGAAGTTGATGTTGCTTTTCAGTGCAGCTCAGAAAGGTTTGCAGAGTTGGAAGTTGTGAGAGGAAACTGAGTACAAGAATGAGATGTGATTGAAGTGATGGTAGACTCAAGACTGCCCACAGCAACATCAAAAGAGTCATCTTTTACCGAAGATGAATTAATGATCTGCCGAGCAAAATTAATAATCCCAAAGTGTTACCCTTCAGAAAAAATATTAAGGAACCATTCTGAAGAGTGAATTATTCATGTGTTGAGAGCAGAAATGGGTGTCATCAAATTTAAATTCCCAATTTTATAATTTACTGCATTGCATCAATGCGGTCAGATGACTTAAAAAAGGGACAGAAATAACTGTTTGCTTTAAGTTGATGCAGCAGAAACCTTTCAAAAAGGATTTCAGAAGGAAAAGAAACTATGGGAATTGATCTGCCACGTTGGTGGCTAAGATGGAACGGCATGCTAAACAAATCCTAAATTGCATTGTCAAAAGTAACTTTCCCTGCAGCTAAATGCTCCCAGCTTGAATTAATTTCTTTGATCCGATCATACATGCATGCACGGAGGAAGCAAATGAGATGTTTCATCTGCGAGTCGCCACTTACTGCTGGAATGTCGGGCGAGTTGGATTTCACTACATGTCCAGCTTCCTCCTCAAATTGGTTTACATTGATTTCAGCAAACTCTTTGATTGATACGACCTGAACCAAAACATTTTGTCTGATTAGGAAGTTTTATTTGCCAAACATGAAGCTGGTGTCAGCAGGCAGAGAGGGCTTTATTTCTATTGTCCATTTTATGTAGAAGACAATATGCTTTATAATAAAACATTAAAAGAGTTACAGACATGTGCAAACAGGACATCATAAATGAAAGAATACTCCCAGATTTCTGGCTCTGTAGTATGTTTTTAATATGACTTTTTATTCAACTGAAGACAGTTTTAGCACATTTATTCTTTAAATTGGGACTATATTGTCATCAGTGTAACTATGGGAACACATTTTATTGCACAGTCTCGGCTTTGTTGTCGCTGCTGAATTATAAACCGTTTCAGACACACAAACTCTGCACGTCTTTACTGTATATTTACACAAATGTAAAATGGTTTATTTGCTGCTTTTTATTTTTTACAGCCGCAGTTCCATTTATCACAGCGTTGAAGGTCCGCTTACCTATGTTCTGAACGGGGAGCTGATCACTGAACCGCGCCCTCTGCCGCCACCCCCTATACTCCCCCCACTGCCACCCAATCCACTACCCAGCCACACATCCCAGGCGTCCTTTGTCTCCGCCTTGGCCATGGAGGAGGAGAGCTCTGTGGAGACTGAAAAGACAGCCGAGCCGGGTCCAGTAACGCGGCAGCCCTATGTCATGGCGTGTTACCAGAACTACCTGGCCCACTATCAGGTACCTTCTCTAATTTTCTGCTCTTAATTTATGCACAATTTGTTTGCTGTGTTTGTCCTTTTTCATCTTTCTCCATTACCTCTGCCAGGTCTCAAACTGGTCCGTCAAGCAGCCGACCAATAAACGGACCTCTAAGTCTTCTTTGCATCGTCCTCTTGATCTCGACACGCCGACCAGCGAGGAGAGCTCCGCCTCTTTCGATCAGCTCTCTGTACCCAGCTTCAAGGTGTTCACTTCTTTTACAGTATCTGTTCTGCATGTAACTACGTTATAGCTCACTCATTATGTACATTTTACATCAGAGTACACTGTAACAACATTAGAGGTTTAATTATATGTACTCATCATTAAGACACCTACCACATTTACTTTGCAGGTGATAAAGCCGGGCCTCGCAGCCAGTTCTCTTCTAGATAGGGGACTGCAGCTGATGGGAGAAAACAACAGGTATTATTGAATGTAGCTCAAGTAATCAATCAGAATCTGCATTAAAAGAAAATAATGTCATTATTTCAAATCAGTAAAACCAAAATTGGTGATAAAGTTTTTACAGATGTGAATATTCCAACATGGCTGAATTTTCTAGATTTGCATTCACACCATCAGAACAAATCTACAGAACTAAGGGTTTGAAATGTTTACTGCCTTTGTGATATAAAATATAAAAAACAAATACATTTCCTTACTACAGTGTTGATATTGGAAACCCAGAGCAAAGAAGAAAATGTGCATTCACATTAAGCATCCCATAGCATTGCAGGACTAAAGAATAGAAGCTACTGACTATGCATACAGATTATTTTCATGTTTGTGACAACTCTTTTTATAATAGTGGACCTGGCATCCTCTCCACATACGCAGCTTCTTCTGGGTTTTTCCTCAAATGATCTCGTCTCCTCCTCAGCACACCTTATACACCCTTGGATAAAAGGGCCATGGAAAACACGGACGAGGACACGATGACAGATGATTGGACCCTGGAGCAGCCTTTAGCCCAGACTAGAACCACTGCCATCGTGGAGGTTAAAGGGGCAATCAATGTGGTGCTCACACCTCTTGTGGCTGAATCCCTGGACAGGTAGCAACCAGTCTTTGTCAAGTGTTTTATTTGTCCTGACTTGATTTGGCCACATCTCCCTTAGCGCTTCTCACTCTGGCCTTTCATGGTTTTGGGTTATTTTCAGCCCAAGGCTAAGAATTTAACTGAAGTCTATTTAATCCCTGTACACACATATCTTGGATATAATATTTAGCTAACAGTGTTCCAGAGTCTGATCTTATTGATGGTGTAATGGGGAGAATCTTAAATTTGGCAGTGACCATCAGCATTTGCTTGTAAATGTTATTAAACTGTCTTGGCTTGTGCTTTTTGGAAATTGGAAGCCAGGAAGCTGAAAAGTGGCCAGTATCCAAAAAAGTACTAATAAAATTTTTATATGCAAGTTTTTTAGTCTTTCAAAGAGATGGGAAGGATTTTGTTGAGATCATTGCCAATATCTGTTTTTGTTTTTCAGCTACATGCACATCATAAAACCCTTTACTAATAAGAACATTTATTAACTTTAAATAAGCTTTTATAAGTAGCATTACTTATTTTATTGATAATTCATCAGCATGTTCAATATAAGCTTCCCTCCTTCTAATGAGCCTTTTCAGAGTCTGTTCAGTGAGAGTTTAAAATAATCTGCAAGGCTGGACAAAAAAATCCCACCTTTAACAAAGTATCATCCACACAAAACAAAACGTATGTTTGTGCATTTGATCTGTTTCAGGTACATTGAGTCAATGGTCCACTTTGCCAGTATCCGTCACCCAGCTGCCATTTTGGATGACCTGCATGGCAAAGTTCTGAATGAAGCCTATCAGATCAGCAAGTCCACAGTCACTGAGTCTGTACGTATAAAACATTGCATCGTACCGTTATATGATATTATTCTAATTAAAATCTTTCAAGATTCAATCAAATCAGATTTTAAAGTGAACTGAAGCCCATTGACTGATGTCTGTCTCAATGTTTTGGATATGGATGCACACAGAGCCAAGCTGGCAAGCAGGAGCACAAGCTGTCTAAGACTGAGGGCACGACCCCTGGCTCGCTCAACATCTCCCACGGACAGACAGAGCTGTCCATCAAACCGGACAATGTGAAAATCAAGGGCCTTCAAGCCAATGTCTCAATTCCCAAGGTCAGAGCCGTGACCCAGAATAATGAGAGGGCAACAGTGGGCTCAGATTTAGCTCTGACCTCATACGTTTCATGTGGAAGCTCATATCTGTCATTTGGATTCTTTTAGACAAGCTGCTTATTGTTTAGGAGTTGCATTAAACATACTGAAACTCGTAATTACAGGCTAATAATCTGATAATTCATCCTTATTTTATTGTAATTAATCATTTCAACACAGCCCGTCCATCTTTTTTTCTGTTTTTTTTCAGGTGAACCTCTGCCTCCTGCAGGCTTCTGTGGAGGAAGGGTCACCATCTTGCTCCAGTAAGTGTGTCACACACGTGTCACTGGTGGCACTGTGTTTTGACAGGATTGCCACCCAGTTCAGAATGAACAGGTAAGACCATCACAGCTTCATGTTTGTTGTTGTGTAGGATAATCAGCCTTCTGCGGTTGTAGCAAAACAACAAGAGGTGTCGTACGCAGTTAATTTGATACCAAAAAAAATGTATTTTATTCCTGATTAAAACTAAAAATCACTGCATGAATAACAAGTAAGAATTTGGAGAACAGGGGAGTTCAGGCATCATGTTAGTTAGCTTCTTTTCCATTCAGGGGTATTGTAGAAGAGACTCCAAACACCACCGAGCATGGCCGACCTTCAGTCATGTTGGAGAAGTATGCGTCAGCCACAAAGATGCAGCCTCAGTCTTCAGGATCACTGCGCTCCAATGCTGGAATTGAGAAAGGCAAAGAGATCGCTGCAAAGCTCAATATCCACAGAATCCACAGCCAGCTGCGAGGCCTGGACTCTACAGGTCAAAGTTCAAACTTTTAATTCAACTAAAACTGAAAATGTAGCATTTTCCTGTTTTATGATCAAAGCTACCAGGTGCTTTCTAACAGTCTTTCTCCTCCCTCTGCAGATATCGGCACATGTGCTATCACAGCTATCCCATTTGAGAAGTCCAAAGTGCTGTTTGGCCTGGAGGACATGGAAGAGTTTTCATTGGTTGATGAAACTGATGCCCAGGCGGCGACAAGCGATTTGGGCCGTTCTTCCACATCTGTTGAGAAATGGGGCTGGATCATGTTTGAATGTGGCATAGAAAACCTGACTGTCAAAGGTAAACAGATCCAGACATTTTGAGCTACGTGCAGCATGATGAAAGCGAGGGCCTTTGTGTTCTCATCTGTAGTAGTAGTTTTTATTCAAGACACAAAAAAGGTCCATTTCAACATAAAAACAACACACAGTACAAGAAAATAAGATAAAAAAAAAAAAAAAACATTAAAAAGGTACAAGTAAGCACCACCATGTAATTTCCACACTGTTTTCCAGGGGGACGTCAGTCAGGAGCCATTCTTTACAATGCCTTTGGTGTGATGGGTCGCTCGGATACTGCAGGAAAGACTGGAATGTCCAAGTCTAACGGCTCTACCGGCTCTCAGACTGGAAGTGGTTACAGCACTGACATGTCTGACGACAATCTGCCGCACGACGCCGTTAGTCCTGCCTCAGATGCCAACGAGCACTCGGACTCAGATGACCAGGTGAGAGGCAGGAAACACATCTGTGATGGTGTGCTGTGGCTGAAAAAGACACCCCTCTTTGTACAAAATGAAGCTAAATCAAAGTTCACAGAGCCGTCCTGTCCTGCAATATCCTGTTTCATTCTGCTTCTGCAGGACGAAGGAGTCGAATCTGATGACTTGAAGAAAGACCTCCCTCTCATGCCTCCTCCACCTGACTCCAGCAGCATGAAGCTGACCATCAGAGAGATCTGGTTCAGTTTTGCTGCTCCTACTAATGTGCGTTCGCCTTCACAGGCCATATCCAGGTAAGACAACACTGATTACTGTAATTATTTATAGAAAAGGTTTGTACTGTTTAAGTCTCAATCACGGTTCAACAAAACCAGTGTGGTGATCACGAGTCACAATACTGACTAAATGTGGATATCCTTTTTATTTTATTGTGTTTGTAGGCAGTTAAATCTGCTCAGCACAGCCACACCAGCCATTGGCGCTTGGCTGGTTCCCATCGACCAGCTTAAATCCACCTTCCGTAAACTGGACATGGAGGGCACACTGCGCGTGTGTGCAGTTATGGGTTGCATCATGACCGAAGCTCTTGAGGTGTTAGAAATAAACATATAAAAAATGTGTTTCTCAGACTTTATCGGATAACTTGGAAAAACATTTTCTGTGCTTTTTTTATTTGTCTCAACAGAAAAAGAGCATCCACATTCCCATTCGCAGTAAATACAACCGCGTGACAAAACGAGCTCGCTACCTGCATGAGAATCCCTCATGTATGCTTTGCAACATTCTCCACCGCTACCTCCAACAAGCCGACTACTCCATCATAGAAGAGGCCACCATGGTTAGTTACATGGTTGCAAAAGCATAACTGGTGGTGAGTGTTACTCTGCCCTCTTTGCTAAGCTTGATCGCTTATTCTTCATCCTAGAATGATGGAGTCCCAGCCCTCGTGACTCTTAAAAAGGGTCTGGTGGCTTTGGCCAGACAATGGATGAAATTCATTGTCGTAACTCAGGGTTTTAAGGCCATTGGTCTGATGAAACCCAACCAGCTGACCAAACCGAAGGAGCCTCTGCCAAACCAAGGCGATGCAATCCTGGGCCTGGATAATGGTACCGCACTGCAGAGCGACACCAGCGCTGATGGAGCTGAGTTTGAATTTGATGCAGGTGCGAACAAAGTGCTACAGATTCTTAGTATCCACACTGATTAAAGAAATAAAGTATTAATACATGTGGAGATAGATTATGGTTTCCAAACATTGTTTCTGGGAGTTTGATGTTATCTAATTATTGTGAAGCCACAGTGAGTGAACACACCATGTTGCTTGAGGGAGCATGCAGCCGTCCCCCACCTAAAGAAGGAAACTCTGGTCCCGTCAGCGGAGTGGAGATAATGAGGAAACTTTCCAAGTCCCACACACACAACGAGTCTGCACTCAGAATAAAGGTAAAAGCTCAAACTGGAATCTATTCTGATGCTTATTTTATGTTTTTCATCCTGCTTGTGCTGTGATCCACAAATAGCAGTGGAAGGCTGACTGAGGCAGCCATAAATCTTGGTTTCGGTAACCACATACTGTCAAGTTACCAGGATTTATTTAATTTTCTCTGAAAGAAGTGGAATTACAGTGTATGATGAGATATCAGATATTCTTTTAGCCTTGCTGGAGTTTATAAACGTCGCTGTCAGGCAAAGATTTTTTGAACCTCGACTGATGAAGGGTCAATAACTTTATCTCTTTATGACAACATTTAGCTGCTTTTCTCACTTATCTGCCTTTAGCTTATTGAGGCAAAAAACAAATCAACCACTTATTTTTAGTTGTTGTACATGAGTATATTTATGAGCATATAAATTAGTATACAGTACCAGTCAAAAGTTTGGACACACTTTCCAATTAATTCCAATGGGAAACCTTTGACTGGTACTGTATATCCACCTCCTGGAGCTGGTCCACAGCAGTGCTGTTTGAAATGAGGTTTGAAGGTGACCCCATCTCTGGAAAACCAGAATTACACACACACACTTTTCATTTTGTGCCAAATTAAAGTGCTGTGCTTTGATGACAAATCTGTTTTTCTGTGCCAGCTTAGCTCTTTAGTCTGAAAAGTATTCTCTAAACTTTAGGTTCATTTGTCCTCATAATGTTGCTAAATGCATTTAATCACACCTGTCGTTTAAATGAAATGCAACTTTGAACTTGTGAAAGCAGAGTGAGGATTAATAAGCAATATGAACATTTTCCATATGCAGGGCTCCCATCCTTACCAGTCACTGAGCTACACCAGCGGTGACACGGCAGCTGACTCACCTGCACATGTGAGCCGTGCAGGCCTGCCAGCCAAAGACAGCCCCAGGAAAGAGAGCCTCCTGAGCAACCTGACGGGCAGCTTTCGGAGTCTGCACAACTTACTGGAGGGCACGCCTCAGAGGAACGAGCCGTCTGCTGCTGCCACAGCCAAGAGCGGCTCCCTGACTCGCACAGGTAGGCACACAGATTGCTGCAAAGTGCAGGATGTGGAAGCTTCTGGTAGGCGCTCATCATAAATGTGAACTTATTTCCCCTCAAGTCCACATTTTTGCTTCCATAGCGACCTCTACTGTTCAGTTATGCTAAATCCTCAACCACATTCCCCTCTGTTTGATTTATTTATTTATTTATATATATATATATATATATATATATATATATATATATATCGTAGGTAACCATGGCAACAGTTAGGGTTTTAGGCCGCATTGACTGATATGTAATGCTACCTTCTCTTAAACTATTTTATTGTAATAGATTATGTTGTTTTACACTTATACTGCATATTTTTTGCTTGAACTTAAAATAAAATGTATTATTATTATTATTATTATTATAGTAAACACAGACGGTACACACCTCCACAATTCTAAAGTATGTATCTGTAGTGCAGCCATCCTTGTACCAGAGGATACTGGATAGACTCACAGATGAAAATCTGTATAAAAGTCTGTAGTAATTTTGGCCACTGATGGCCACCGTTCACTCACAGCTGCGCTTGACATTTTTTGCCAGTCTTTACCAGTAAATGTCAGTCATTTTCACACCCTACTCCTTTCCATTTTCTAAAATCCCTAAATATTCCTAGACTTTTAAGCATTATTAGTTGTAAGTGAGACCAAAGGCTCTGCATTTCATAGCCTGCAGGTGCTTCAGAGAGAATTACGTGTTACTTATTTTGCATAGCAGGAAATGTTTATTTTAACCCCTAAGCTATTCTAGGTAAGCAAGAGCAGGGTGCAGAGTGATATAGTGAACATGTTACCTAATGATTAATTAGCAGCTGTCTATCCGTTGCTTAGTTTAATACTTGTCTTATAATTTCATTCAAAATATCACTAATGTATATTATGTCACAGCACTTTATTGGCCACAACAATCAGCAGCTTCATTGTTCATGAAGGTTTTTTATGTGGTGTAAATCTGTAATGATGGAAACCATTATGATCCAGAGTTTGAATGTTCTGTTTTCTGTCTGTCTCAGGGACAGACATGCTGACTGAGCACCCGCTCCTGTCTGAGCCCTGCTCTGTCAGTTTTTACAACTGGATGTCCAACGCTGTGGGGAACCGGACTGGAGCACCAGTCCAGGAGTCACCAGTCAACCGTTCCCAGCACAACAGCCTGCAGACAGGTGGGACCACCAGGGGTTTGATACTGGCAATGAGGTTGGGAAATGATGCCTGTAAATGTTTTTTTCCCACTTTTTTTCCATACTGTTGGTGTTTCTAACTACCTCACACATCCCAGTACACGTTTCCAGCTGAAAACTTGTAATGCTGTTTTATTAGACTCTCTGGATCCTGCTGTCAACACCTACCAATACCAACTTCTCCCAGTTAGCAGCCCAGAAGGAGGTCAGGCTTAAGTGTTGCTGAGATGGTGTTGATGAAATCATTAGATATTAGTTTGTTACTGTTTTAGTGGGATTGTCACCTCTGCTGCGAGGACAAACCTAAGAGCAGGTGTGATATAGATGTTAAAATGTCCATAGTCTGCATTAGAAGGGTTTTTTTATTTCTTTTTTTATAAATTAGCTAATGGAGCTACATGGGCCCCCCCCTCCCGTGGTTTCACCAGCTGCAGGAGGGGCCGTAGAGGTCGGGTGCAGATTTGTGAGCCGGGCGGCGGCCTGGGGC
>JBAMIG010000021.1:4006485-4018352 GCA_037177335.1 Kiunga ballochi | reverse complement strand
CTATCAAGCTACAAACATGGTGGAACAGGGTAGAGTTGAACTTCCTGTGACCTGGAGGGGGCGGGGCTTAACATGCCCCATTTACATTTAAAGAGACTGAACCAAAACCAGTGGTTCTGAAGGAATTCAGACCAAAGCATTGTGTTTCTACTTTATACAAACAATAAATTAAAGATTTACATGTTAAAAGGATTTAAAAGCTTCATATATCTCCTTTAATGCAGCTTAATTTTTAACACAGTCCCAAAAAACTGTGCTCTTTTGTCTCATCTACTAACCGCATAGAAGCAAATCTGTGCATTTCTAAAGATTTTAATCTTTTTTTTAACATTTCATCAGGAAATTTGACCAAATCCAGTCTGGTTTACCTTTTAAAGAAATCTTCAAAGGGTAAATTCTGACCCGAGTCGTTCGTTCTTCCCTGCCGTTGTTTGCAGAGTCCAGAGAGCCAATTCAGCCCTCGGCTGACCTTAAGGAAGCGTCTGGTAAACCACATCCTGGGCCTCAGCCCCAGGCCTCAGAGTGTATCTGGTCCTGCTGACTACTTAAACTCGCCTTGCCTCCAAGCGGGCAGCGCCAAAGCCCAGAGACCCTTCTCCTGGGCCTGTGTATGTAGCAACACACAGTGCTGACTCTCCTTTGGGCTGATCGTATCGCCTGCAAAATCATACATCTCAAATTGTTGAGCATTGCTGCAGTTAATTAGCTTGATAATGCAGGCTGCTGCTGTTTGCATTTGCTGTCGTCTACTTAGGAAGTTTAAGTTACAGGGGAATAATTTGTTACAAATCACTGTGGCGGAAGAGATCAATATGTTTTTCCCTCTTTCACTATGAATGGAGTGGTGATGGTGGTGGTGGTGGTGTCTCCAGTTCCCTGGTGTGTGGATCAATCGACACAAATTCCTATTAAATCATAATATATCTGTAATTGGTCAAATCTGGGGAGGTATCAGGTTTGTCGACGGTGTAATCACTTTCACATTTGATGCTTCTGATTGATTTCACAGGAGAGCATTGATCTCCGGAGGCAGATGGTGATGGGAAACCTGATTGACCCGCGGGGGAGGAAGTTCCCAAAGAGGGTGGTGGACATTCGTGAGCTGAACGAGCAGGCCAAAGTCATCGATGACCTCAAGTAGGATTCCTGCTGTTCATCCTGTCGTATTTTTAGTTTTTATTTTCCTTTAAAGGATCGTAAAACCGCCCACTGGTTTCTCCTGATCCCAGGAAACTGGGAGCCAGCGAGGGCACCATCAACCAGGAGATTCAGCGCTACCAGCAGCTGGAGTCGGTGGCCGTCAATGACATCAGGAGAGACGTCAGGAAGAAACTGCGTCGCTCCAGCATGAGGGTAAGCCTTCGTCTAAGTCTACCTCAGTAGTTTGGACTCTTCGTCCTTTGAAAAACATGGAATCGTATCAAAACGTTGATCATATTTACGACTTTATGGACCTATTTCTGACTGTTATCCAGGCAGCATCTCTGAAGGATAAGTGGGGTCTTGGTTACAAGCCAAGCTACAACCGCTCCAAAAGCATCTCTGCAGCAGCAGGGCGGCCGCCTCTAAAAAGGATGGATCGACAAAGGTAACCAGTGGGGGCAGCTGGAGCCACTTTCTCTGATATAATATCATGGAAATGACACCATTAATGGAGCTTCAGCTGACATTTACTGAAAACAGCCTCGTGTCACACCCCCACTGATGCTCTTATGGTTTGAAAACACATTTCCTTGACCCTTTTACAAAGAGGGTGAAGAGACTCACAAATTACAATGTGATTTAAAGATCAGGGCATCTGTTTATACTAATTATATGGATAAATCTAGTTTGCTTCTGAAATGCTTTACATTCTGCTAAACCTCTATAAAAATGTTCAGAGGGAGAGAAATGACTGAACAAATCGCTCCACTTTGACTCGCATATTTCAATCTTTATGCATCTTATGCTATGCGGCGAGGTTGGTGTCTCATTCTTTGCCTTTAGTTCCAGGATCGGAGAAATGGAGGATTTCCCAGATATCCGTGTGGACGCATCCTCTCCTGGACCGCGGGTCACCTTTAACATCCAGGACTCGGTAAAAATGTTCTTTAAAAAAGAAAAAAAAAGCTTTTTTGTCACATGTTCAGCCAGCAGGGACAAACCTCATTAACTTAGTATTTCAGCATTTATTCATGTAGTTGAATAATAAAATTGAAAATTGAGGCCCTTATGTTTGTTTTTTAAATAAGAATAAATCTATTTATCATCACCATCTCATCCTCCATTTCTGTGTATTTGTTTTCAATGTGTTCTGGTTTAGCTGACAACCACAGGGCCACGTTTTTTTGTTTTTTAATGTTTGTTTATGTGTTTATTTGATGAGCTTTAATTTATGACCCTTTTTTTTTAATGGAAAATCAATAATCAGGCTTTGGATCCTGCAAATGAACCTGTCAGTCCAGAAGAGGTCTTCAAGGTATATGGTTAAAAAAACCCACAATTTTAACTAACAACTTAACACTGTTAATCAGCTCCAGCAGAATTCCTCCGTTTCTTCTCCTCTGTGATTACCTGCTCGGATCCGATCAGATTCAAATTATGCAAATCAAAACAGGATGACGAGAAAAAACTCTGAGATACATCTTCTGTTTGTTCATTTGCAAAATAACAAACTATAATCCAGCTTTTTGTGTCTCCCTAGTCATTTACTGTGAGTGCATTGTGATTACCTGGATTTAAAGTAATTATGCTTTGGTTACTCAACAAAAGCATGGTTTCCAGACATTTGTTTGCATGCACAGCGAGCAACCTCATAGCTGGAATGCTGCTTAATGAGTTGTGGCTCTCATCCTGTGTTGAAACTGCATAAAAAAATAAAATCTGCTTTTCTTTAACATGTTTTATCATTTCTAACAATGCAGCATGTGTTGCTTCTAAACCAGTTTGTCTGCAGTTGTTTGTCAAAGCAGGAAGTTCTTTGTTGTACCTAATGGGGGTAAAACTGCATGTAAATTAATATATTTTCATAGAAATTGGTCTCATTTGCTTATATATTCAATAAAACCCACCAAATCAGGACATGCACAGTGCTTTCCACACCATCATTCTGCAGAATGTAGAGTAGGTTTCTATGCTCAGGTCATCAGAATAAGAAGCATTTAATTACATATTTAGGGCATTTTTAAGGTAAGCTTATTGTGATTATTGTGATAGATAATATATGTTTACTTTCCTTTCAAGAGTTGGATGAGACTTTCCTTCATATGTTGACATTTGTTTTATCAAAGATCACTCTCCATCAAAGTGTGGCTGAGTCTGCTCCGTACTTCCTCCAAACATCAGCAATTCCTCCTCTTAAAAACATCTACTTTTTGTTTAGCTTGTAAACATCTTAAAGCGTAAACGCAACAGCTAGAGATCTCAGGGGAGATTATTTGTCCCGCTGTTGTCATCGACAACAACAATAGCATCTCGTCATGCAGTTGCTAGGCAACCTGCAGTCTCCAGGAGGCTCAAAGTCGAACAGTTTGTGATCGAAACACGGATTCAGAAACAACAAAGACTAAGTTTAACATTACACTTTTAAAACTTTGCAGGTTATTTTTAGGCCGGTACTCTGACTAAACATCTATTATTTGCACCTGGAAGTGTCTCCATTTAATTATTTTTAACAGCAGATGAATTAATTTAAACATTTTAAACACTCATTAAACAGAGACTGTTACAGTAAAAAAACATGAAAAAAACCATCTGAAGGTGATGGTCTTGTTGCTTAGAGCTTGGGGGGGACTTTTTTCCTCTTGTTCCTGGTGTCACATGCTGTTGGTTTACATCATTTCCTGGTCAGCGGATGCGTCCTTACTCACAGGATTCCTGTGTATTTTCTACTTCATTTGGCTGTTTTTCATTGGTCACCTTCTGGAAAGTGTGTTTGACTGTTTCCTCCTGTGGGGGTGTCCTGTCTTCATCCTTCTCTCAGTCCTTTCAGCTCCTTGGTGAACTGTTGCAGGCTGTAGTTTTCTGTCATTGGAGAGTTGTTGCGCTAAAGACTAAATTATTAATATGATCCAATAAACAGAATGATACATCCTCTAAAGTTTAGATTTTTTGGCTGAATTTCCTACTTGAGACGTTGTTTACATGTAAGACTTTCTGGATTAATATCTTCCCAGAACAACACTAGGTTTGATCCAAAAACCACCTCCTTTGTGAGTTTGACTCTATGTCCTTTTCTGAAGTTTCCTGAGGAGTCAGAGGGGGACCTGTTGTCAGTCACCATTGATGAACCATTCCATCCTCATCATCATCTTCACTTCCATCCTCCATCTGCTGTTGAGGGCCAGCAGTCCGCTATCAGTGAACCTGCAACCCCAGCTGTCTTCTCACCCACAATTCCCTTCCAGCACGATGACATGAGGCGTGACGACCTGTCCTCTTCCTCCTCCGAAGACTCTGAGAAGGAAGACGAGTTTGTGAGGCTGCCGAGCTACCGCAGGCCTTTGTGAGTGGTTGTTTTTCTCTACTCCAGCATTCTTATGATGAATCTTAGATCAAAAGAAGCACTGTTAAACTCAAGCTGAAGCATGTGAAAGCTGCACTTTTATTCCTGTTACAAGTAAACGCAGCCCTGACTAAACTTTCCTTTTCTTTGTTCCTCTCAGCCAAGCATCTCACAGGAAGTCTTCAGGCTTTTCTGCTGTTAGTCAGCTCTTCAGCGAGCGCTGGCCAAGCACGCCAGCCAGCCGCAGCTTCAGTGGCCCAACAACCGAAAGAAACATCGACTTTGAGCTTGATGTCCGTGTGGAGATTGATAGCGGGAAGTGTGTCCTTCACCCAACTACCCAGCAGCCCGAGCATGAGGAGGCTGCTCTCAAGAGGTGCACTAAAAGGCTCATTTCAAACCACCTGACATAACTTTTTCTCCCCTTTTTTTCCCTTCTGGAGACATTTTTTTTAATCTGCAGATAATCTGTCCTTCACTAAAAACCAGTATAAGTAAAGACATTTAAGTGAACACAATAAATCAAACCTTTTGTATGTTAAGGTTTCTCTCTGTTTGGGTTTATAGGAGCTGTGAGCGCAGCCTCAGGAGTCTGGACCAAGAGTCTCCTCCCAAGAAGAAGAAGCTGCAACCCACCTACACCTCCACCACTCACCTCCTGGCTGGAAAGAAATGTCCCTCCTCTTTACAGACCAAATCCAATGACATGGAGACCACAGTTTTTTACATTCCAGGAGTAGATGTTAAAGTTAGCATCCCTCTCAACATCCAATGTTCAGATATGTTTCTTTATCTATTCTTGGCTTTAAATCCTGAACATTTTATCTTATTCTCCAGTTGCACTATAACTCTAAAACCCTGAAGACGGAGTCTCCGAGTGGCTCACGTGGATCCTCTCTCCCTCGCACTCTCTCCAAAGAGTCAAAGCTATATGGTATGAAAGATAGCAGCCCTACAAACCCTCCCAATGCTGTCCAAAGCAAGACTAACTCGCTCCTACCTCCCCCGCCCCCACCGATCCCATCAGGTACTGAGCGTTCCCTTGTTTTTAAATGCATGCTCTACTGCAATCCATAATCACAGACACTAGAGTCCCACGCCTTTTCCATACAATAAGCCACATCTCTGCAAATCAAAATGCATGCAATTTGATCTCTTATTTAAAACATGAGCGTAGAAGGCTCCTTTGATCAAACAGGAGCATGCATGTTACTGCACACCACAGAGGAAAAGGGACCAAAAATGAAGTCTTTTTAAAAGACGTATTGAGACGTATTCTCACATAAGTGTTTATTTCCCTTTACTTGCAGCCAAAGGTAAAAGCAGCGGAGGTGTAAAGACGGCTAAGCTGTATGCCTGGGTGGCCCTCCAGACTCTGCCAGAGGAAATGGTCATTAGTCCCTGTCTGCTGGATTTCCTGGAAAAGGCTCTGGAGACCATTCCCATCACCCCTGTGGATAGAAACTATGCTGGTCTGTTTACTTTTCTTCTCTTTCAGCTTTATGGTGTTGCAGTCGTCGTAAACCTTTGTTTTTTTTTGTGTACACATGAACAGTGGTGGCATCCCAGGAGGAAGACATGGGTCAGTTTGATACGGTAGAACCACTGGAGGAATCAGCCACCTCCCTCGTTTCCTCCTCCACATCAGCCTACTCCTCCTTCCCTGTGGATGTGGTCGTTTATGTCAGAGTCCAGGTACCCACAAGCACCTCCTGGAATACCTTTTATTGTGGTTTTATCCTTGATTTAGTCTGCTTAAAGTACAGAACAGGAAAACAAGCGTTTAACCTGTATTATGAAATTTTATTAAGCTGTTAAAATGAGCTTTTCCCACTTTAGCAGTGTGGTTATCTTCTATATTAAAGTCATTGATTTGCATTTATTGATAATTCATATACTGAGTTGATGTACAAACAGCTGATAATACTCATAGATGACACTTCACATAGACACATCCAGAGTTGTTTGGAATTAAAAAGCACCATTGTTGGTTAATGATATGTCATTCTATCACTTAAGATGCCATGATTATAAATTAAATTAAAATTAAATTAAATATAATTAATGTTAAAGAAAATCTAAGTTATTATGCATTAATTTCACAACAATATAAACCAAATAAATCTGCTTCCTGTTACATAATCATGCTGTTAAAATACTGCTATTCTCTGGCTCTGACATTCTTTGTGTTTGTTGTTTAGTTTTACACAGAGTCTTCTTAAACACGTTGCTATTATGTGATATAAATCTAGTAGAATGATTCCTGTATTTTTTTACCTGTGCAACTAAACACCTGTAATGTCAGAGCTGACCTGCTATCATCGATGCTCGTGTGTTTGTAGCCCTCTCAGATCCGCTTCAGCTGCCTGCCCATGTCTCGGGTGGAGTGTATGCTCAAACTACCCTCTTTAGACCTGGTGTTCTCCTCCAACCGTGGAGAACTGGAGACCCCAACAGGAGCCCACACCACAGAAGGATCACACCCACCTTCTTCCACTCCACCTGGGCAGCATATTCCCAAAGTTCCTCCCAGCAAAGGTGTGTAGAGCTCGAAACGCTTGATTTTAAGATGAACGAGGATGCATCACGGTGTGCAGACACGTGTCGAGTCTTTTGTGTGAATATGTCCATGGAGATGCACCCTGTTGAGTTTATGCTGCTCATTGCTTCTTTTGCATTCATTCTCTTTGCCAGATGATTCAAAGTTTCCTTCATGTTTGTTGTAAACTCTCTTATTGTGCATCTCAGGTCTTATACTTTTTAATATATTTGGTCTTAATGACTTATTTTTTCTAAAAATGTTTTATTTTCTCCTCTTAGAGGTGCATTACTGGATATATATGCAGCTATTAGTGGTACCCGTCAGAGTTATTTTCCTTCTCTTGTGTCTCAGCATCTCCGTTGCTCGGGAGCCCTCTTGGCAGAAGCCGCCACAGCAGCAGCCAGTCCGACCTCACCGCCCCCCCCAGTAACTCTTCAGGCCTCAGCTTCACTGCCTGCATGTCAGACTTCTCCCTCTACGTCTTTCATCCTTACGGCGCAGGAAAGCAGAAATCCGCTGTGACAGGCTTGCCTCCGGGCCCGTGTCCGTTAGGTACGGGAAACGCTTCTAATCTTTCCCTGAAGACTTCCAAAATAATGTCAGTTCATGCACTTCTGTTTTAATCCACAGGTACAGTGGACGAGGAGCCGTCTTCAGTGACGGGAAGGAAAGACTCTCTGAGCATCAACCTGGAGTTTGTGAAAGTCAGTTTATCCAGGATGAGGCGTACTGGAGGTCCCACCTTCATTGAAAGCTTTATTCCTAAAGGAGGCAAAATGGACACCACCCTCATCAACATCTCAGGTCATTTTTCCATTTTTTTTATTGAAGATAAATATTATTTTGTTAAAGGAAGGTCAGAGTGTTGCAGGTTAACATGGTCTGGGAGCCTTTAGAGGTGTGGAACTAACACACAGCTTTGCATTGAAATGTGCGCACATTGACTCTATTTCTCCCATTTTTGTTCTTAATCATAAAATTCTGAATAAATACTATTATTTAGTTTTAGTTTCAGAGTTTTCACATCCACACTGAGGAAAAAAAACAAGTCAGTGTTTTAGATATAATGCATAAACAGATGTCTGTATTCCTTTACTTCATTGGTAACACAGGTCAAAGGTCAACAGTGTAAATGTGGGATTACATTGGGAAGCTGTGGCTGCAACGCCTACAACACAGACTCTAGTAGTGGTGATTTCATCAGTTTGAGACATGCTGACAAACATGAGACTAGTAAAAACAAACAAACATGCAGTCGTGTAAAGATGCTCACCAGGAGGCAGACGTAACCATTTGTAATGACTTCTGATCTGAAGTTGCTGTTTTTCCTCCAGACATGATTTAATGATGATTTGTGCTGAGGAACATTTTGAAGGAGTATTTCACATCTAAACACCTTTTTTTTTTATTTTTCTCCTCAGCCGTGTGTGACATTGGTTCGGCTTCTTTCAAGTACGACATGAGGCGACTGAGCGAGATCCTGGCTTTCCCGAGAGCCTGGTACCGCCGCAGCATCGCCAGACGCCTCTTCCTGGGGGATCAGACCATCAACCTTCCAGGTGACACCTTAGTATTTTTTATTATTGCTTAGTAATGGTTTGTTGTGTTATAAACCATCCTTTATTTCTTTATGCCGCCGTGTCATTAACCCACAACTCTAAATCTTTATCGCTCTACAGCATCTGGTCCTGCCACCCCCGACTCGGCTGAAAACATCACCCAGCATCTCTCCCCTGAGTCCAGCCGGAAAGTGTACTGGAGAACCTGGGATGGTAGCACTGGGACTCAGCACATGCCCCAATCCCCCAGCGTCTTTTCAGAGCACTCTGCAGGGAGCAACATGTCCCCGGGTGGACTGGGCCACCTCAAGTCCCCGGCACCCGGTCGTACCCGGAGCGTCTCGGACTCCTCTGCTCCCAGAAGAGGTACCAGTAACGTTCCTGGCATTTAGTCAGATTTATATTTAAACGTGTGAGGCCATAACTTAACTCCTGTATCTTGTTGTCATGCAGATTCTGTGACAAAAACGTCCACGCCTTCGTTTGGGAAAAATGGGAAGTCAGCCGGTCAGCAGGGGTCTCCGTGGGAGACACTGGTGGTGTTCGCTATCAACTTAAAACAGCTCACGGTCCAAATGAACATGAGCAACGTCATGGGAAACAACACGTAAGGACATTTTTCTGAATTATTATAACCACTGTATGATGTTTGCAGCTCAAACAAAACAACAAAACGATCTGGTTCAAGAGAAAAACGCAAGTTCTGAAAATAAAAATGCAAAAAGAAACGCAGGTAGATAAACGATGTGCTGAGTCTTTGTCTTACATGAACCCTGGATGAATCCTACACAGCAATATTTCATCTAGACATTAACAGACGTGTGCAAACATGCGTTTTATGTTTACAAACCTCTAAAAACAACATTATAATAAACATGTTCACAACCTCAACACGGCAATGAGCCTGTTTAATCACTACTGTCTGAATGGGATGTCATTTCTGCTTCGCTTCATCTCTAATAAAGACAAATACTCTGTCTCTCTGCAAGGACAAAACACATCCTGTTTTATTCAAAGTAAAAAATAACACTAAATACAGACATCATCTCCAGTTTGAGCCGTCTCTGGTGGAGATAAACCCCCTGAGTGCAGAAGGAACTGGCCTTAAATTTGTGGGAATTAAAAAGCAGATGAATGAGTCCAGAAGGGATTTGTGCTACATGAGGACTGAAAAACAGGCTGATGGAGAGAAAGTGAAAAGATGTGGACTTAAACCTGATAGCGTTGAGTTTTTTTTTTGGTAATCTTTATTTATTTACAAATACAAGATGTGCATTGAATTTGCAAACACTTTGGAAAATGCAAAAAAGAAAAGAAGAAAAAGCAAACATGGGGCACGGTTCAGATACAAAATTTCAAAACCTCCCAAGAAGTATCTGCGTTGCCTTTTCAGGGCTTTTTCTGCAGCAACAAGCAGATTTTAAGTTGCCTTTCTGCAGATCAAGCTGAATCGGTGACCTCCTCGGTACAGTTTCAGGAGCTTCATGCATTCGAAATCATCCTCTACTCATTAGGCTTCTTCCTGAACAACACTTGTCCTTTTCCTCAGACTGAATCCTCTTGAGTTCTGCTTAATTTGTTCATGACTTCAGGATGTTTTTCTGCCACATTCATGCAAACGTGGCACAACCAACCGTAACGCTGTTTCTGCTTTATACAGCGGACAGGAAGTGACATGTGAAACACCTGGAGTTTGACATTTCCTTCTGTTATTTGTGGTGATTCCTGGGCAACTTGTTGAGGTCACTCTTTTCTCGTACATTTGTGTTTGCCCTGCAGCTGGACGACCAGCGGGCTGAAGAGTCAGGGCCGACTGTCTGTCGGCAGCAACCGCGACCGAGAGATCAGCATGTCTGTCGGCCTCGGCCGCTCCAAGCTCGACTCCAAGGGAGGAGTGGTGGGTGGCAACATAGACGTGAACACCCTGGAGATGGTCTGTAAGTAAACAAAACAGACTTCTTTTTCTTCTTTTTTCCCTCCCTCGCTCTTTCTGCTGCTTGTTAGCAGCTTTGCTTGTGAACTGAGTAAATTGTGGATGCGGAGCTGACCCACAGTTCATTCCTCAGAAATCACAATGAGCTCTGCAGCAACCCAACTCTTTTTCAATGCGCTGTGTAGACGTTCCATTTACAAAGAAAATCTTATACAAAGGTTGCACTTGAATACAATTCCAGTTGCAGAACATCTGTTTTCTACAGGCTTTGCTGTTTTTTGTTGTGGATGAAACTCGTTTTACTGTCCCCGGTATTTAATACAGCTTTTATTGGACTCCCTGCAGAGAAAGCTTCTTACATTTCACTCTCGTTTTTTATGCCACAAACTTGCTCAACTCTTTTGTGTATTTTAGATATTTTAAAGTGAGAATTTTGCTTTCATTTATTAGTTTTTAAACAGTTTAAGCAAAAAAATGACCTGAATGACAACCAGTCCACACTTCTTGCTGGGACAGGCTGGGACAGGCTGGGACAGGCTGGACAAGCGCTACAGATAATGGATGGAAGGACACAAGGAGTGTTAATTCTTTTAAAAAAATAGATGATCTTGCTGTTAAAGTAATGTCGGGAGGTGCTTTGGGACGTACAGTGTCACTAAAGCCTCCTTAGAAATGGGAGTTTTGCTAAATTATACCAAAACTAGACAAATCAGTGGCAACGGGTTTGATGGAGGGATGAATTCTCAGTGTTTGATCGTCTTGACAGATCAGAGATACAGAAACTTACAAAAGTAAAATACTCATACTTTTGTATACTTAAGTATCATCAATATACTTATTCCTTCCAATTGGTCTGTGAGTGTATCTTTAGCTACCCAGTGGGGTTAAACAAACCTTTTACCACCTGTTTTGCAGCACACATCTCTGAACACCCAAACCAGCAACCCAGTCACAAGATCCAGATCACAATGGGCTCCACAGAGGCGCGGGTGGACTACATGGGCTCCAGTATTCTGATGGGGGTGTTCAGTAACGCTGACCTGAAGCTGCAGGACGAATGGAAAGTCAACTTGTGCACCGTTGACTCCAGCATATCAGAGAAAAGGTGTGCTGTGATGTTTTCACCTCTTAAGGTCATTTTGCATCACTTAGACCTAATGTGTGTGTGTAGACACATACATGTATACATGTATACATACACACATACACACATACATACATACATACATACACACATACACACATACATACATACATACACACATACACACATACACACAGATATATTGTATATAGATATATTGTATATAAACATATACACACATACATAAACACATATATACATACATA
>JBAMIG010000021.1:3979987-3994425 GCA_037177335.1 Kiunga ballochi | reverse complement strand
GTGTTAGTCTTCTTCTGTGGTGTTAGTCTTCTTCTGTGGTGTTCAGCAGAACGTCTTGTTTTGTGTCGCTTTCTAAACGCATTATACAAAAGGACTCTTCCCACATTAGAGGATCTCAACTGGTAATGGAAAACCAGGAAAGTTGAGTAGGTTCTAATGGGAAAGCGGCTTTAATCACTTCTGTGATCTGAAGTTTAGAGTTTGAAGAAGAAATCTCTAAAATGTTGGGTGGAATTGGGTTCTTTCTCTTTAAAACTTCAATTTAAGAAGAATTTTTAAGTTCTGGAGAAAACATTTAGCACAGCTTTATGAACATAATGAAACAGCGGATCATACTAAGTGTGTTTTTGTTGTTGTAATGTTGGATTTGTTCTCTGAAATCAGCTTTGCTCTTGTGTTTCACTTGCTTTGAAATGTGTCAGGGTTTTCTATTGTTTCTGTTTGTTTCATTTGCATCCGTTGCCACAAAACAAACCATTTAAGGCTGTGAGAAAAGCAAGATTTAGATTTAAATCAGCATTACAATGTCTCTGATATGTTTATTGATTCATTTACTATCCATTCCTAACTGATTGATAAAAAGCTGATCGGTCTGAAAAACTAGTTTGATTAGTTTCCTGTATTGTTTTCAGTGTTTAGATTTGTAGCCTTGGATTTTCTTGTGATAAAATAAAAATATCTTCCTGTTTTTTGGTTTAAATGTGTAAAATGGTTTGTTCTCTTTTTTACCTTTAATCACTTTTGCTTTACTTGTTTTGTGTGAGCAGAGAGGACCAGTTGCTGGAACATCATCATATTATTGTTTTATGTTGGACTCAAGGTGCTCGCCCGAGCTTCCTTGTGCATGTAAATCACTGGTTTCAGTGGGTTTGCAGGCACAGATGCAGCTGTAATGGTGGTGCCTGCCATTGCTCTGCTGAGATATGAAACATGATGAAATCTGGGAGCATGACACGGTGTTACGGTTTCTGTTGAAATTGTGGGTTTTTTACAGTTTGTTTATTGGTTTTCAGTTTAGTCTTGTTTTCTGTTTTATCGTGTTTATCTCTTTTACTTCTTGCTTTTCTGTCGCTTCTGCTTCTTATTAATCATCAGTAAATTTATGCTCCAGGTTTTCCTTTGTTCACTATCAGATTATTACTGGTTTCTTTGTTGCCATGGTCACCTGTTTCAGTCAGTCACGTGTTTTCCTGATTGTGCTTTTTTTCTTAGATTTGAGTGCATTTTCGGAGTCCCTGCCTTGGTCACACCTCCTCTTTGTGTTTACTTAGTTATGCTTCCTCTTCATCCAGTATTTGGATTCTCCTCCTTTCTTATAGATTCTAATAATTTATCACTTCTTGTGATTTCCACATCAATGGTGTCTCTCCTCCAGCTCCATTGGCATCATGGCACCTCCATACCATTGAGATCTGGGAGGTGGGATGGAGTCATGAGAGGGTAAAAGCCTTTCTGGATTTTGTTTATACAGGTGATATAGCTTTATACTAAACACTGACTGGAATTTCTATGACTGACATTCCTGTGTTGTGGTTTTCATGGTTGCCCTGTTTGAGTATCTGCGAAACACAGCAAATTCTCCAGATTCTACTAATGTAATGAGAATATATGTTTTGTTGGTGATGGACACAAGTTTATCTCTATAATTTCTTCTCTTTGTCCTACTGTAAACCTGCCTCTCTGCAGTGCGCTTTATATTTTAACCCAAATAGGTTCCCGCCCTGATGACAATGATGAAGTCAAGATGCTTCCTCCTCACGGTAATTCCTTTTTCTAATGGCTTTATTTTTCTGCACTTTGTTTTTCCAACCTTTTGAAGTATTCTGCTGTCATCAAATATAAGAAGAAGTAAAATAAACACTACGTTCTACGTGTTTTTCCTCTTTATTTGAAATTGGGATTGACATAATATCCTTTTCTTCTCGAGGATTATAAACAATAGAAGAATGTTTGAGTCGGATGTTATTGATCTGCTCTTCCTTAAGAGTTAAAACACAGAAGTGTCCCGTTATCACCCAGTTCCCCTCAGCTATGTAACCAGTTTTTATTGTCTGACAGATGCTTTTTTTTTTCTTCTTTCACTCAGTTGTATTAAAATGAAGAAGCTGTAAATGGAGAAATGCAGCTGCTGTGGTTGCCACCATGCAGACTGAAAAGGTGACGGTATATGAAAAGCTGTAGCAGTATTACTGATTCCCAGTAAACGCTCAGTATTGTTGAAAAATATTATTACTTAAAAAAAAAAATAAGGTCAATTCTTTCAGTAAGTTACTCCTTCAGCACCGGAAGGCATTTCATGCCACTGACCGCGCTCTCCGGTGGTACTTGTCAGACTTATCTCGAGCAGAAAGAGATCAAATTTACTGCTTCATCCAAACAACCCACAGCCAGCGCTGACACAGTTTACCATCACACAGAACACACACCTTACAGCAGGGCTGCCCGAGTCCGGTCCTCGAGAGCTACCATCCTGCAACCTTTAGATGCAACCTTTTTCCAACACAGCTGAATCAAATGAATGGCTTGTTACCAGACCTCTGTAGAGCTGGATGACATGCACAAGAAACAATTAAGCAATCTGATTCAAGTGTGTTGGAAAAGGGTTGCATCTAAACTTTGCAGGATGGTAGATCTCGAGGACCGGATTTGGGCACCCCTACCTTACACACACGCTGTACAAGAGCCAATTTCAGCCAATGACTGCGGTGCAAAAAAATAATAAAAGAAATGAGCAGGACGTCATGTAAATCGAAGTGGATTCTGCTGAACTCATCCAGACTGGAGAAACTTTCCCAAGCCATGACAGGACCTCTAGATTAGCTTTGTGTCTCCAAGGCCTGCTGGGTGACCCGCGATTATTCAGATTTATGTAAACAAGGATGTGAGACATTTCGGTCCAAGGATCTATTTGCATATAAAGTCTGATGGGGTAATCACTTCTGAAATGGAGATAAATATCCAAACACACAAGTAATGAATGCTGAGGATGATTACAATCTCCTTTCTGCACCTTTATTGTGTATTAAACCTGAAGGGATATTATTAAAGTCGTGTGACACCTCATGTCTTCTGAGAACACATTCCTCTGCGCGAGTCAACAAAACCTTTTAAATAAAACACTTTGGTAAAATCCTCTTAAGATTTCTGACATTCTCAGCATCCCAAAGACAAACTGGCTGCAGCAGAGAGGTGGCTTGTTCTTAATTCCTAAAGACCTCGGTTAACCTTTTGAGATATGATCATGAAACTTTAATGAACTCACTTAAGCACCACGGTGATTCAGTGAGCATCAATTTTTGGAAGCACAGGGCTCCAAAGTCCTGGAGAGCTTGTTTCAAATAGAATATTTCTCCACTGACAAGCATCGATTCACATATGAATGTAAATATATCTGTACATACTTTATCAGGTAGACCCTTTTAATACCTTGTTGACCCAAATAGGCAGTCAGCCAATCACAAGGCAGCAACTCTTTGCATTTAGGCAATCAGACATGGACCAAAAAATGTGCTCATATTTTAATTAAACTTCAAAATGGGAAATATATTCCATTTACAAGAGTTAGAACATGGTATGTTTGCTGGTGTCAAACAGGGTGGTCTTAGTATTTTTAGAAATAGTTGATTCACCAGGAATTTCACATCCAACCATCTCCCAGAGGATGATGATGATGATGACCTGATGATCTGAACAGCATCTCTGAATGTACATGTTGAACCTGCTACGGTGACAGAAGACCTCTGTATACACACACACGCACACACACGCACACACACACACACACATATATATATATATATATATATATATATATATATATATATAAATTTATGTTGAAAATGTGCATAATGAAGCCAGTTTAAGGGTAAAAGCAGCAACAGAAAACTAGAAGAACTACTGGAAAACACAATGAGCTGAAAGATTATTTTATGAAGAATAATTCTGTTCTCCCACACTTTTGAAAGCAAATCTATGTCCTTGCTCTGTATACCTCTCCTGCCAGCTAAAGACAGGAAACCGAGACTGAGTCATGCAGACTCACCAAAATTGGGAAATAAAAGATGTCGACTACCTGATGAGAATCAGAATTTAGAGGAATCAACGTGAAAGCATCGACCCATCCTACCGTGACTCAACCCTTTACGCTGCTGGTGGCTTAATGGTGTTGGAGGTTATTTTATTTGGACCATTTCACACCTATTGAGCACGGTTTAAACGTTGCAGCCTACCTGAATATTGCTGACCATGTCCATTTCTCTATACCCACATTGCAGCATCTTCTGATGGATTCCTCCAGCAGATCATGTCACAAAGCTCACATCATCTGCAACAAGTTTGTTGAACATGACATTCAATTTTCTGCACTTCAATGACCCCCATAGTCACCAAATCTCTGGCTAATAGAATCATTTGGGATGCGTTGAAGTGGAGATTCTCGTTACGGCTGTGCAAGCATGAAGAATTAGCAAGGTGGACCTCATAAAGTATGTGGTAAGTGTTTCTTATAAGACGGCATAAATATGCAACATTTATCATGTAGTCATAAGATAGGAGTGTTGTCTTACACTTGTACACATCTCAAGTTAAAACTGATCAGTTATTATAACTGAATAGCAAATTGAACAACTATAAATTTCACAAATTATGTTCAGGGAGAATAAAAATCTTTTGCCACAGATTCTATGTGTGCAGTGATTTTATGCAGGAAAATCGGAAAGCCTGGAAGATGCAGAACAAAGAGGAACAAGTTATGATGAGGATGGACAACTTAAAGGGCAAACAGATTTACAAAGGCAACTAGAAACCTATAAACCACCCTGACATTTAGCTTTACAATTGCTTTTTTTTAAAATCATTATTTTTGTTCCTATCTAGGAAGGAATCTGCAACCAGCAAGGTTGGAGCATTTCCCACTTCTCATCTTCCACCTCTTTAAATCACTTTATAGAACAACAGTAGGTGGGTTATGTTTGCTGCACGTGTGCTGCACATGCATGTACACAGCTGAACCACATGTGAACCACATGTGGTTCACATGTGGTTCACATGTGGAACGTGTAAATCACAGGGGACTTATACTTTTTACATGTTACACATGCTTCAGATGAGATTCACATGTGAAGTGTTTGTATAAAAACAAAGTTGAACTTGACTCAATGTGCTTTCCATGTTCTTTGTGCAGCGAAGAGTCATCAGGAATGAGGATCTCATCCTAAGTTCTGGTCAGTCTGACCAGAAAAAGCACATTCATGTTTTAAACCTGTGAAAAGCACAAGTGCATGAGTCGATTTATCATTGATGATCATTAGGTTTGGTATTATTATAGATTTCTGAGAAAGGAGCAACAATAAACAAACACAGCATGTGGTTAACTCATTCTAACTCTCCAAAATGGTTTTATCATGATATGTCAACTCTAATGTTAAAAAATGCTTGCAGTATAGATTTATTGTAGCAGATATGATTCACACAAACTGTTTGTAAAAGCTGATTTACGTATTTATTGTTTATTTATAGAATAATTTATTTAAGCATTTTCCACAGACACCACATACATGATAATTATATTGATTTTTACTGTTGTTGGAGGTTCAATGTTATCATTCTAAAATAAACAGAGCAGAGCATGAAATAAACATGACAACATGTAAACTAACAGAAGCATGTTAAAAAGGTGTGTAATTCATTACATGAAACCACAGAGAAATAGCTTTTCGGAGTGCTACCTGATGCTTGGATAAATAAATAAATAGGTAAAAGTTCAGTTTATAGCCTGTTAGAAGCTCCTGCTCTTCAGGTTGAAAGGGTAATAACTAGAGATGAGTGCTGTTAAAGGTTATCTTTTGAGTAATTGGACACTTTAGAAATGACATGATGGAGCAAACGGGCGATGCTACAAGGCTCCCAGAGGAACAGTTTATATTTGTTGCAACAAGACTTCACAGTTGCTTTTTAGCAGGACAGAAACCCAACAATTTCTTCACGATTGTGAAGATGAGACCGAGTGAGACTTTGAGATCTGTATGTGTGGAGAACTATACCACAGAGGGAGGTTTGAACCCGGGCCTTTCTCTGTGAAGTTTGCATGTTCTCCATGTGTATGTTCTCTCCTGGTACTCTGGCTTCCTCAGGAGTTAATACGTCACTTCTTTTTGGATAAAAGCATCAGCCAATTGACTATAAAAAAGGACTAGAATAAAAACTTGGAGCTGAAGTTGCTGCAGCTCTGTGTTAAAAGGAGCACGTTGAGGTAGTTTAGGCTTTGGAAGGAAGCGTTCTGGATACCTCAAAGCATACATAAAGTACAGCTTGTTGTTCCATTTGAAAGGGACAAAGAAAACTCGTCTTGCTGGCTAATTTACGCCTTTGCAGTATAAATATAAACGCCCAGAGTAATATAGCATAGCTGTTCCACAAAATTGCTGCGCAGCTTGCTTCTGTTTTTCCCTCAATGTCAAAAAGCAGCTGCAAACTCTCAGGTGACCCTGAAAGTCTCACTACTTACCACACCAAGTCAACAGTGTGCAGGGCATTTTTGAGTCACAGTCCTTTAGGCTCATCACCTTCAGCTGCTGAGTGATGGGGCATTGTGGCGTCTGCAAAATAAAGAGCAGTTCAGCTGGACCTTTCCTTAATCCATGGTGAATTTCAATCAACCACATTTCATGTAGGCTACTCAAACAAAAATCTCAGACACTAAATGTGCATACTATAACAGATCTTTAAGAATGACAGGCTTTTGTTCTTCATGTTTAATGATCCTAATGTTACAAAAGGGGAAAGAGAAGATTAGAATATGGGACACTTTAAATTTAACAGGATAAAAATGAGGCAAAGAGAAAGTGTCTGATTGCATAAAGGTATAGCAACTTAGGCCAAACTTTGGGGAACACTGTCCATATTATTGTCTGCAGAGGATTACAGCCTGATGAGTTTCTTATTTGAACAGAAAAGGTTGTTCAGAACGAGGAAGATAGAGGCTGAACCAATTTATGGGAGACTCCTTAATACCTAAGTAAAGAATTCAGTCACACAAAAGGTGTCTTAAGAAACGAAGGGATTAAATCTCAAGTTTCACCTAAATTCTCTGACAGTATAACTTTGGATACTTTAATTAGGATGGACATTTGTTCGACTTATTGTTAAAAGCTAGATTAAAAAGTTTTATTCAGGCCTCTGCCTCCATCTCACCAGATTCCTCCAAGGAAAAACTTCATAGAGGACAGAATCTTTTTGGATGAAGAACAGAAGTAGAAACAAGACGGGTAAGCGATGCAGAGAAGAGCCAATGTGGTCAACATCTTCAGGGATGGGTTATTTTTTTTATGCAAACTGAAGGTGTCCCTATAGCAACACTGCTTATTTACAAATAGCTGCACAGTGGGACAGCGGTCAGCACTGTGGCCTCACAGCAACACGGTTGCTGGTTTGAGCCTTGGCTAGAAAAGATCCAGACAGCGGCCTTTCAGTGGTGTGTGCATGTTCTACCGTGTTAGGGTGGGTTCTTTCCGGGTTCTCTTCCTCCCACAGTCTAAACACATGCATGTTAGATTAATTGGTCACTTTAAAATATCTCTAAGTGTTGACTCCGAAATGGACTGGGAACCAGTCCAGGATGTACCCTGCTTCTCACTTGCTATTTCCTAGGATAGGCTTCAGCTCCCTGTAACCCTGGATTGTGTTAAAAGGTATGGAAAATAAATGAGGGCATTTATGGAAGAACTGGTAAAAACTGATAATGTCTGTAACCTATTACCCAATTAAATTAAATTAAATTAGTATGTATTATTTAATGATTTTTAAATAACTATCATATATTAGTTAAAACAAAATAAAATTAAATTAATATGTATTAGTTAATAATTTTAAATAATAATATTTTATTTAAAATAAAATAAAATAAAAATAAAAATAAAAATAAAAATAAAAATAAAATAAAATAAAATAAAATAAAATAAAATAAAATCTAATGCCTGAAGATACATTTAAACAATATGCTCTTAGAATATACTGTGTTCAAATTAGAAAAAGTGGAAAAAGACAATTAAATGAGATAGAGGAGTGCAGTTAATGATGTATAAAAGGAATTACATCAATTATAAATAAAGAACATAGAAAATATTTGTCACAACACACTGATGAAACACTTTTGCTACTGGAGAAAAAGAGCACAAAAGAACCATGAAGACATTTCCAGCAGCATTGCAGATTCAGCTGTTTGATTTCAGCTTGCTGTTGATTTCTCTGAAGTAACTGAACATATTTTGAGCCCACAGAACTAATCGCATCTGACACAGATTGCATAATCCAGTTCAGAGATGGCTGGGAAATGTGTGTTTACAGATTGTCTCCTTGCTCATATCAGTGACCCAAAACTTGTGTGGATAGAAGCCAAAATAGCTTTTAGTACAATTTACATTACTGTTACCAAATCAATGCAGAAATCATCCAGGATCCCTTTTGGGAAGCCGTATGGTCTCACCTGCTCTGTGCCGTTTGTGAGCATCGAGAAGCTTTTACTGGACAGTGCACAGCTTGCAAATAGCCGCAGATCAGCCATGATTTAAGCCATTTTGTCTTTTTTTTTTATTAAAAAAAAGGTAAGTGACATCAGTAGGTTTAGTAAATATCCAACTTTGCACAGAATTTTTAAGCAAATTTGTGCAGATCTGTAGTTGTGCTTTGTAAATGACGACAATGTAGTGAGTTCATGTCATCCCTCTGTCCTGTTTGGGTTCTTTTAAGTATTATTGAATTTAGTTCCTGCTGGTGTGCTTAAAAACGTTGGACTACCTACCACTTCCAAGCTGTTGTGGCTGCCGTGCATTACCCCCAAAAGTAAGTTGGAGGTTTAGATTTAAGGGAAAGAAAGTCACTTTGAAGCGTTAGCACAAGCTTTCAAAGCCTTCATACCAGATGCTAAAAATGAAAGGAGAAAATCCAGTGATGCAGAAGGAAGGACCAGCAGAGATTTAAAACCGGCTCTTTGATAGTTGGTCACACAGAGATCTGTTTCCCTCTGCACAGTGAGACCCATGATGCTACAACATCACACCAGAATGACAGAGGAGATCTGGCTTCATTTCTGAAGCTAACATGTGAGATTGACATGCAGGCTTCCTAAAAGTTTGAACAAAAGCTTGAAACAGATACAGGAACAGATGTTAGGAAAGAATCGTGTAAAGTTTGGAGTATTAAAACTAAAGTAAAGTGTTTCTACTTCACATAACAGAAGTTTAAGTTTGATTTAAGGTCAGTATATAGAAATGTACATATAGCATATATATACATAGTAAAAAGTTTAAATAAATAAATAATTGAGGCACAACATAAGTATATTGTTAATAACAAATAATCTGTCTTATAAAATGGGTGAAAATGTATAATAAAAAAAGATAATGATGAAACTTCCTGGGTTACAGGTTGGCTAAATAAAAGTGAGACAATCTAGCAAAAGACCACGGGTGAAGGACACGCACACACTCCCACAGAGCAGAACACAAACACCAACATGCTGAAGGGTTGTTGCACAGGAAGGGAATCCAACACCACACAGAGCTGTCAGGCTTTGCAGCTTGCTTTTTATTCTGTTTTCATAAAGAAAGTTTTCATCAATTTGTTGCACTTTTGCATCTAATATTTTGTTTTCTTATTAGTGACCATTCCCGGCCCAAACTGAGGACAGAAGCTCAGCTCTTAAGGTGAGTCCATGGTGGATTGCAGAACCACCTGAAAGTTCAGTTGCAGGACTTTGAAATGACTTTTCATTTCCTAAAATAAAATGGGTATTATAGATGTCAAGGCGCACTAAAGTCAGAAAGGGGTCTGTGCATATGGCCCAAGTTCTACCACTGGAGGGTTTTAGTCACTAAAGGAACACAAAACAAAAACCAAAGAGGACATTTTATGTCCCACTTTACAGCAGCAATACAGGATACCCTAACCCTAAGCCATACTGGCACAGAGGCACGCTTTTGCAGAGAATGTGCTGCAGCAAAAGCAGAACTGTGACTGAAATAAATCACCTGACCTTAATCTGGATTGCATGGAGACAGAATAGACACACAAAACAACATTTTCATTAATGGTCTTTCCAGCGTTGTTCAAAAAGCTCTTTGACTTTTATCTCAAATTATTTTGCAAGAAATATCAGTGTGCGGCAAATCGGTGTCGATGGAGCGAGACTTGTTCAAATACTGCACAGATATGTAAGAAGTTTCTGTCAGATGGTGAAAAAGTTGATCTAAGTAAAACTTTTTGGTCAAAGTTATGAAATTTCAAACATTTCGGTTGTTTTTTCTTTTGTTTCTTTGCTGCTCAGCTCTGCCTCAAGAAATGTTTTACTAAAAATCAAGGCTGCACGCTGAATTCCACATGGCGTGCCGAGTGGCTCACCAAACAAGTCAAAGCCTGGATAATTCCAGCTGCTTTTGTGTCTTTAATGCTTACATCCAAAGCGGACCTAAATGTTTTCTTATCAGATTTTGTGGGATGCTTGGGGATTCTTGTCATAATCACAAAATCCCTTGATGATACCTTTTCACACAGAGAGCTGTGCTGTAATACGCTGTGCAGCTACACTTCTACATTGTTACCTTCCTGATTCTCATAAAGCTCTAATGCTGGACATAAAAAATACAAAGCACACTCTGTCACTGATTATAGGCCTGAAACCAGACAAACCATCACTTACGCTGTGTGCACTCAGGTAGTTGGGAGTCTATAAGCTTTACAGAGTTCAGGTTATGAGGGGAAATATAATGTTGTGCATGAGCCTGCATGTAACAGGGCGATCCAAGGTAAGTCCTGTATCCATTATATCTCCACTGAGAAAAAGAAATAAAGCCAGCTACCCTTAAGCTCAGTGTTTAAGGGTTAATGCATGTCTGCAAGAATCAATTTCTGCCAATATCCATAAAGATTTGCACAGGAAAGATGTCAATCTTCCCCAGAACACACAGCTGAAACACAGTAGCTTCCTCCTGATGTATCTTTAGAGTAGACAGGAACTATTACTCGTTTAATATTGCGGCCCGTTGCTTTATTTCTTCAGCACATGCCAAATAAAACGATTACAGGTGTGAGGGTTTAAAGTTTTTGGGTTAAAGTTGCATTGGTATGTCGGACATTTAACATAAAATGATGGTCTGCCATTGTTAATAAATAACTATTGTCCATGTGAAAGAAGAAAAAAAGAGTTTATGCTGCATTGTCCTGTACTGGTTTAGCGTTTTATGACATACAAGCCAATATGGTCATTATAATATTCTATCCAGGAACCATGTTAATAGTTTGTACTAAAATCTACAGCCTGTTCATGAAAGAGCGTAAGGAAGTGTTATTATCAGTCCCAGATGCATCTTCATAGCTTCCAGTTTGATCATGATGAACTCCAGCTCTTAGACAATGCTGCAGCACAAGCATCTTAAGATCAAAGATTTTATTTTAAAGTGGAGACAAATATGGTAAGAGCCACACTGAGAAGAGGGGGCCAAGTGTATTTACAACATCATTGCATGATTTTTTTTACATAAAAGCAGATGAGATAAAATAAGATAAGGTAAAACCTTCACACAAATAGATGTAATGGATAAGATGTATGTTTTAAACAGTAAGTGCAGCTTTTCTTTAAATGCAAAATGTCTGTATATATATAAAAAAAGAAAAGAAATAAATTAAAATTGTGTCATTTATTTCATATCTAAAACACTAATTCAACATTTGTACTAAACATTTTTACCATGTTCGGATTTTGGGGGCTCTTGGTGCACCCCTGAAATGTAATTGGATATTAGCCTCAATGATATCTTAATATTAGGGTCAATAATACAAGAACCAATGTAATGTGATGTTTGTCTGGTTTTCGCCTCCAACGTTTAGATGTGCAACTAAATGAGACCACCTGCTTACTGACCCTTGCTTAAAGAGGGAGAGAATAACTTCAGTTTTTAGCTCAATGCTGCAATTTTCCATCACTTTTCACCCCAAACCTACATATTACCACTTTTACTTGGTTAGGAAAACAAGTGTCACAAAGGCTCTTTGTGTGCCTGCAAACTTAAAAACCTGTTTTTTGTTCAAACTACTGGATGAAATCTGCCTCGCATTATTAATTAGATAAGCTGGATGAGTTTAAAAGGTGCATGATGCTCCCAAAGTTTGACTTTGATGACATCCAAGATGCTACTAGGGCCAAAATATTTTTTTGACCCCCTTTTAAAACTCACTCAAAAAAAAACATTATTCAGTTCCAGTTATTGAGACACACACTGAAATTTACAAGATAATGATCTTAAAACAATAAGAAAAGAAAAACATTTTAGTCTTCCTAAAAATGCTGTAAATACAGTTTATTTCTAGCAGAAGGGAAGAATCGCATCTGTGAAAGGTAATCTGATTCCTGTGCAGAATTCCCACCTCCTACTGTTCCATTGATGCAAAATGAAATGTCATTACCTCTAAGAATGAGGTATCCTGCACGGATTGGTTCACGTGACGCAGGAATGGTAAATAGGAGGACAGGCCGCAGGTGGGGAGTCATGCGGGCTGATGAGCATCAGCGGAGGAGCTGCTTCCAGTCGGTGCTGAGGAGCCGAGGAGACAACAGCCTTCCCACTTCCTTCCTGCAGCAGATTAAACTGTGGTCCTTTCAGGATGCCAGCAGCTCCCAACAATCCTCCCAGAGCCGCCAGGCATGCAGCCTCGGTCTGCAATCTCTGTTAAACGCGGCTCCGGAGTCAGTTAGCGGATAAATGACTTGAGAAAGTCTGGTGGAAGTCAGCGGACAGAGGAAACGGCTGCACGGGAGATGAATGTGCAGAGGAAGCAGCAACCTGAGCTGATCGAGCGACCCGCCAGCCTGCCGGTTCCAACTTCGGCAAGTAAACGTTTTTTTTTACCTCTCTCTGTTGTTGTTTTATTGCACAAATAGACTTGAATGCCATTTGCGTTTTGCCTCGAGGTGCGTCTTGTCCGCTGGCACATCCAAAGAGCGCGCAATCAGCTTCACAAACACAATAAAGCCTCTTTTAGTTTGAGCGCACATAAACAAGTTCAGAATGAATACATGGGGAATGTTTCCTGAGCCAGAAGGAGAGTTTGCGCATTTGCATGCATGCAAACATGTAAGTTCTCCAAAGGGCGTCTTAACGTTGCGCGTAAAGGTGTGAGGCTGTTTGGGTCTTAAAGTTTTGTCCCAATATGATGTTTAGCTTTTAAATGTGTGCAGAATCAACCAAAAAAAGCTAACACAAACTCCTCGTCTTCCTTCAGATTAATGAAACAAAGGTTTTATCTGTTGCTTTTGGCTAAATAATCTTGTATTGCTGAGTTTTAACCACGTGTGTGTGACATCTGCAGCCCGTTTCTTTGTGTCTGTAAAGAATCTGTCAGCAATGCCAGGTCAGATCTATGGTGCCTTATTGCATTTATGTGGCTGCAGAGTCCTGGCATTTGAATCAAGGCCACTGCTACCATTATTTACTGGTGTCAGACATTTGCTCCCTGCTTCCTAATGTGTAACTGGGTGTATTTTTGCTCTCTGGACAGAAAATGATCTAACATTTTAAATGCAGTCATATCATAGAGTTTGCTGCTTTTGAACAAATAAATGAGCATAAACCATGATGTGCCATTTGTTAGCGCTGAATCAAGGCTGCACTAACAAACCAGCAGATTTGAAACTCATTAGACTGGATTTGTAGTTTCTGAAGCACCGATTTCCATCTTCCTGTCTGTGTGGTTTATTTTTAAATGTAGCACTTTAAATTCTACCCTCTGACCCATCCTCTCCTGCATTTTGGTTTGCTATCACCTCCACTCCACCAGGTACACGGCACCTCTAATTTCATGAGCCCCCCGGAGTCCTGCATAGCAGTTTGAGATCATAAAGTGTTGGGATTCTGAAACTGGATATCTAAGCCTCAAGGAGCTCACATGTTGGTGGCTTCATTTGCTTAGTGTGTGAGCATTTCCACATTTTCCACTCTTACTATTTCCTAATGGGTCCAATTATACAGTAAGTCATGCTGTTGGAATAGATTCTTCCCCCTGGTGGGAACTTTCAGGGTGTCTAAGGCTGCAGAATGTACAGGCTGTGTGCATCATTACCACACATGTATGCAAAGAAGAAGGCAAAACAGCAAAGACGCTCTGACTTAGAATAAGACCGGCACATGTGTATTCATAAGGTCTGCATTCCCCTCATGGAAAGATGCTCTACATCTGACCAATATGCACAGAAAATGAGAATGAAGCCCTCATTAAAACCCCAGAGTACCATTCCTTGAAATGATGGTTGTGTGTGTGTGGCAGGTGGTGCAATGTTCAGTAATATTTTTTATATGATAAACTATTTTAAGGAGGAATTTTGAGCAATTTATAATGGCAAAAAAGTTTTATATATTAGATACAAACAATAACTTCTCCCTTGGGTAGGG
>JBAMIG010000021.1:3966794-3977504 GCA_037177335.1 Kiunga ballochi | reverse complement strand
TGCATTACAATGTGTGCAGCACTTCCAAAACTCACCTCTCCTCAGCCGGACTGCCCGCGAACTGAGAAGTTAGGCGCGCGCAGGAAGTGGCATCACAAACAGGAAACAAAGTTCACATAACAAAATAAAAGCTCAAAAATAAAATAAGCGGATTAAAAACAGAACAAGGTGGTTTTTTTTGGTGAAATATAAAGGCTTTTAACATACATGTTACATAAATATGAAACTAAATGAAATTATGTCTTGTGATCATGTATATTAGGAGCTTATTTGTAGCCCTGTCATTTGCCAGTCTAAAAACAAACTGCCAAATGTAATATGCTGAGAGATGATCAAATAATACAGATATTTCTATTTTACTGGAGCAGCAATGATGTGGCGAAGCTTGTGGACTTCATGTGACATCTCCTACACCCAATGTAGGGTCTGTCTCTTACAAGATGCATTTTCTTCATCATTCCTGTGCATGAGGAAAAGTAGATGAGATGGCTTGTTTAGGTTATTATTCATATCCACATGATTTGATAGTGGAGAAAATGTGAATTTCTTCTTTGTGTCTCCAAGTCAGGTAGGGGAAGCAAAAGGTCATAATATATTACCAACGAATAAACACCAGGAAAATCTACGGGTCCAGCATCTACATATAAATCTAATTATAGAACATTACATGCACTTAAAACAGGTTTACACTGTTACGAAATGAGAAATGCATGAAAGAAAACCTAAACATTAAGTTTAACTTGTTTCTCGTCTCTGGTCACGAAGGCTGGGTCACCCCTCATCCTCCTCCTCAGACAATGAAAAGAAATGTGCTTCGTCTCCATGTTTTCCTCTGCATAAAGACACTTGAAAGCTTAAAGGACATTTTAATTGCAGTCTTATTTATTCTCTAAACACATCCTCCTGTTCTCTCTTCTCCTTTTTAATAACTCTTTGATCTTCATGATAACAACCTCCCACGGTTGACATCAGCTTTTTTTTCATGTATTTACTTATATACATATTTATTTGTGTAGCCACCCATATTCAGACCACACAACTGATATGTTCCTCCCTCACTGCAGTGTCTACTGATTCAGCTGTTATTTATTTTTCTTAAACCATCACTTCTCCGCTTCATATTTATTGACGTCCAATTAAAAGTTGGGAGTTTTGAATCTGCAAGTGCAATCTACAGGTTTGCAGGCTGTGCAATCAGTCAGAAAATGTAGCTTCCATTTTTCATTTTAGTAGTTTTACACCTTAACCAAAAAAAAGAATATTTAATTGTTCTGTTTTATGACAAACACTTGGCTCATTATTGTGAAAACAGCAGAATATGGAGATGCAGGAGAAATGTAAGATGGTCTCTTCAGCCGAGATGAGACATGATGAAAGGAACAGTTTTGCTACATCTTTTTGTTTTTTTGCTTTTCCAGTATTTACATTTAATACCTATTTTCAAGATGTACACAAATGTGATAAACTTGGTACAATCAATTATTATTTCTAGCTTGATAGATTTCAGAGCTTGCAGCTTTTGTAGCTTCTTGTGAACGCTGCTGCCAGATGGCACATTGCAGCCTTATTATCTGAGACATTTCTTTGAAATGGAAGGTACATGCAGAAAAAGGTTTTTGCTGCTTTTAGAGTGAAACGTAAAGAAACATGGATTAAAGTGCACTGTTTTGAGGTGTTTGTGGACATAAGTAGAATTTAAATCATCCTAAAGTCCTTTTTTTATTATTATCAGTTTTGGTAACTTTGTTCATTTTCTGTCTCTAGAGTTAAACTGGCATTTGTCATATTCTGATTTTCACAAGTTATGCAATTAAAAGTGACATTTTTAAAAAGGTTTGACAGTGTCTAGCCAAACGAATTAACCCAAAAGCAAAGCAGCAGAGCTGGGTAGATAAAAGACTCTATAAAGAGGATTGAAATGTCCATTGTGTGCATAATTGCTCTGTATGACAAAATATAATTTCTGGTCTCAATTCCAACAGACAAAATCGGGAATTGCTTTGTTGTACAATGAAGAGACCAACAATACCTACGACGTCTGCCTGAAACTGACCAAAGAAGCATTAATCATACAGAAGCTGGACGTGGTTTGCACAAGTGGAACTGAGTCCCAAGTAAATGTAAGTGCACCCGATGGCTCCAGATTTGTTGTAATTCATGCTGCATGACTCCAGAATACTGTTCACCATATCCCTTTGCCAATAAGAAACTCCCACTTTCTAAAGCACAGAACTGTTGTACTGCGAAGACAAGCGGCTGGCGGTCTGGGCTTAAGCATCAAAGTAAGCAGATAAAGTGTCATTATGGAGAGACTGCTGTGGGAATGAAAAGGATTTGGGTGGCGGAGATGTCTGTGTGGAAAAAGCCGTTTTGGAAGCAGATTTCAGCCTGAAGCTTAATGCTAATTATTCCCTTTTGTCTCATCTTCAGGGAGGTGCAGAGCACAACGTGCCCGTGGTTATTTCAAAGATTTTTAAAGATCAAGTAGGTAAGAAAATATAAACTGCAGCTTTGGAAATGGTCCCGCACTGGCCTCCACATTTCTCCCAGTTTTTTTTTTTGCTTTGTTTTATTTGTTGTTTTTTCACCCCTTGTATGCATGCTAATGGTCACTGTGCTGCAGTAAACGGCAGCAAAGGAAGTAGCTTCAGTTTGACAATCCGAACATGCATTCATATTATGAATAAAGAAGTAAGAAGTTTAGAACCATATATGGTTTTTTATTTTATATTGGAGATATTGGGAAAAAAACAAATGCATTTCACATTTATTTATATGTTGTAATTACACAATCAAAATATTTTATATCAATGTTATGTTTGGCTCATTTTTTTCTTTGCACAGCGGCAATAATTCCACGTTTTAGGACTTGACTCGTTTAACATAACATTTGAACATTTTAATGGTTGACAAAGTGGAGCAGTTGAGATCTTTATAAAAGAATACATGTTAACAGGGACAGTTTGGATCTCTGAGCGTGAAATAGCATGGTCTGTGGAGGGAAGAATTGATTGAAATGATAAGTGGTGACCTCTGGGTATCCGGCTGAGGACATCATCTGACTAAATCAAATCACTATCATTTTATTTTACATCATTATTTGGCCACTTTTGCTAATCTATCATTGTGTATCATAAAAAGGCCTTTTCACAGAGCTTGACTAATCTTTTCACCACACGGCGTCTTCTGTTTTTCTCCATGCAGCTGCAAATGAGTTTATTTCCTGATTGGTTTCAGATTTCATGCTTTCTTGTGTCCTCTCTACGAGCTTTAGGTTGTTGCTGGCGATTAGTCAGACAGACACTGATTGTCATTTCCACCACATTACCATGTATGAAATGAGCAATTACTTTGTAATGTTTTCATTAACCTCTGACGCTTGCAGCCGATCAGACGGGGAAGCTGTTCGTCGGGGATGCGGTGCTTCAGGTTGGTACATCAGTCTGTGACTTATGTGCTTGCAGGCTGATTTAGTTCACAGAGAAAATGGCATCTCGTGAATCTTAATTTCAGTCGACTTTCATTTTGAAAGTCTAATTTGATGAAAAGAAAATGACTTTTATCTCATAATTTGAGACTTGAACTGTGTGATTTGAGTTGGATGAACTGTTTAATGTTGCTGTGTTCTTTTAAAGTATCAATGTTGTGAGTAAATGTAGTGCTGCTGCACACAAAAGTAGAAGCTAATGCACCAGGTATTAAGGCTGTGGTTAAGTGTTAAAGGTTGCCAATAAAGGGAAAAAAGAGAAAAAGCTAATATTTCTTAATTGTTATAGCTATAAAATGTAATCTATTTGAAAATGTTTATTTGAATCTTTTTATCTGGTTTCTTGGATGTGCTGTTTATCAAGAATATCACATGGATTTAGTGGACGCTTAGGCGATTATTAATATTTGTATTGGACGTTATGAGCAGCAAGCGTGTATTCATATATTCATAAGTGTTGCATGACAGGATATTGGAACAAATACCAGACTTTAGGCCTCTGCAGGAGATGCAAATTAGATGAGTCGTGATTTGGGAGCTTTTAAACTGAGACTAAACTGGCAGTTTGATGGGAAACAACTGTAAAGGTATGATTTTTAACTTATTTTTAACTCCTGATTTGGTGTTTGAGCAATCACATGTTGTTTGCAGCACCAAACAAACCAAAGTGAGAACTAGTTGGTGCTTTTTTATCCATAACATTGCAGAGCTTGCACAAGAACCTGAACTGGCCTGGATGTGGTCCTACCACCTGTACTGACCATACCCTTCTGCCTGTTCTTCTGGCTTCCCTTCAGCTGTTTTGCTTCTGCTGCTTATTGCATCTAAGTTAGACAAAACACCAATCACACTGGATGATGATCCTAATATTCATACAGCAACATGGTAACACAGTTGTGTTCGATCAGCTATGTGAATCCCTCTGCAGTTCACTGATGGCTCATCTTGTGAACAGAAAAATTACTCCAAAGTAGGAAGTAAAAATGCCTGAAAAGTGAGTTCTTGCCATGCAAATGCAACGCTGCAACTGATGAAGACGCCTCAAAAGTTCTGGTTTGAAGATACATTTATGCAACAACCCACCCACCGCTATGCTACATCTGAAAGTAAGGCTGTGTTCAGTCTTTAGGTATTAAATTCCAAATGCATTTTATTTTGGACTTAAATTACAAAGCAACCACCCTCAGACTCCAGTGTGAACTGTTTGTTGCCCCGAAGTAACCATGTGCAAAAGATGCGATGTCTCACCAGCACCTTATTTATAACAGTAATGCTACACTTGTTGGTGTGCTTGCATCAGTTTCAAACTTGATGTTGTATTGTAAATAATGAAGATATTTTGTATTGTTTCATCTATTGTTTACATGCAGTGTTACTGCAGCCAAAATTCTGATTAACATTGATCAGATGAGGAGCAACATGAGCGTTCAGACTGAGGTCGCTTTAAAAATACCATGTAAGAGAGAAGCCTGAATAAGATCTGCGATAAACTGGTTTTCTATTATCAGAAAAGTGAATAAATAAAACAGATGTGGGTTTAAAATGTGTATAAAGAGTTGGATTTCGGCCTGAATTGGTAACAACAATGGAAAAAGTTAAAGAGAAAACATGTTTTTTTAAAAGGACACAGTCAGTGGATCTGATGTTAGCCTGAGTAATTCACTTTAGAAATGTAAAATTAGGCAACATTTCTCATTTCTGGTCATTATTTTTTATTAACGTGTGCATGTCATAGTTGGTTTGCCTCTTTAAAGTTGTCTGTTTTTAACTCTGACTTTCTGTGGCTCTCTTTAGGTCAATGGCATAAATGTGGAGCATTGCACTCATGAGGAAGTTGTGAGTATATCTGTAATTAACTATTGACAGCATTACTCCTCCACCTCATATTGATTGTTGAGGCTCATCATTTTGAGCACTAAAATTAGTCTCTAATCTATGAGCTTCTATGCAGACTCCAGCTCTTTATCCTACTTCCTTCTCTGGTTCTCCGGTCTGGCGTCTGCTTTTTGTTAAATGTCCATCACCATCCCTGTCCCCAACACACACTGTCTGCTGTCTGTCTTCTCATGCAGCTTCAAACGGATGCTCATTTCTCTCACCTACAGTTTCAAAGCACACAAGGAGCCGTTTCTCCTAAGAAGGAAGTCCAGATTATAACTTGATGGCTTGTCACCATCAGCTCTGATGGAGTTTTACTTTATTTTTTCATTTCTTTTGTGGAGAAGGATATGACTGCATGTGTTATTTCAGGTTGCAGAAGTAACCTTGCATGTTGCATTCAAACATCCCATTTAGACTTTTATTTTATCTGTCACTGCATGGAAGATGTTTGGGTTTTATATTCCACTTTGGATGTTTAACCTCACATAAATGCCTCATTGAAACACAACAGTTTTGAGGACATGCATTATTTATGCATCAGATGATCACATATTCAGAGAACAGTTACAGCTGGACACTTTCCTGCCGCCTTTCATGCCACAAAAAACTAGCCTTCAACTTTTGTCCTTTCATTCGAGCAGAACCCCGATAGTCGAGCTGTTTATTCTGAAATATTCTTCACTCCTCTCCAGCTACAGTTTGTTTGCTGAGACAGTGTACAGCTTGACACGAGTGTGGCGTGTTTTTATTTATGAGATTGAATTGATCTCACTGCATCTTTTGCTATCTGTCTTCTTATATCAATCTTTCATTCCTGCCAGGTTCACCTCTTGCGTACGGCAGGAGATGAGGTCATCATCACTGTGCGCTACCTGCGAGAAGTCCCATCATTCCTAAAACTGCCTTTAGGTGAGCATTGAACAGCTCAAACTCATGAGCTTTTATTTCAGGGTTATAAATTGTCCCACTGTGGCCTGATGCGGACAGTGATGTCAGGAGCTGAGTTGGATTTACAGACAGCTGCTCTGAAAAGGTGGTGAAAATGGTTATTATCTAGAAGATGGATATGAAGTTTTAAAAGCAAATGACAGATTTTGCAATTTTGTGGTGCATTTTTCCTGTAAAAAGGTCTACTTTGTCCTTTTATATGTGGAGGAGTTATAACATACTGCAGAATGGAGTGGGTGAAGTGAGTCCAGAAATTACACAAGCTAATGATGGAAATAATGCATTAAAAAAATGAATAGATGGGGAGAAAAAAATCCGCCTTGATGTTTCCATGTTAAGTAGTTGCTATATTGTCTCCTGTAGCCCTTTGTTTGTTCCAGTTTGAGGTGCATGGATTTGTTGAAGTGGTTGCTTTTGTTCTGGTTTTGCACAACTGAAATAATTAAACCCAGTGTAATAAAACAGAACATTTTAGCAAGAATGATCAGGTAATTCTTTTTTACCTTGGTATAAACTCTCGCACACTATCGGCAGTATGATAAACGGTGATACTGTATTCATTCTACAGTGTCGTGAATAATCTGTGTTGTTTTAAAGTTTTATGTTAAGTATTTTAAAAGTATTTTTTAAAGTATTTCTAAAGGCCCAAATGATCAACTGCTTGCTGAGTTACCACTGGGTCCGTTATTCTTACTTATCTGAACCACCTTGTTCCTCTAAGAAACATAATCTGCTGTCATCTGAAAGTCTCCTTTCAGATGGCTTTTATCTGTGGTTTCCTGTGGAAAAAGCAGTGACCCTCTCAGAATCTTTAGAAAGTTAATTTTTTCCAAAAACACCTAACACCCAAAAATATCTGCCTTGCACATCATTTGCACTTCTGTTCCTGCACTGTGTCCTCTGTCCTTTCTAAGAGGTGTGATTAACGCTTATTACAGGGATTATTATCATACTAGAGTTTAATTTTATTCCCCTCTCCCATGAGTAACCTTGTCTGCTTTGTACTAAATACCTTTTTGAGGTACTTGTATGAATTTCTTTTAATTTAAATTTATAAGGAATAATTTGGGCATGTTGCTTTTGACCAGTACAGGAGGGAACATGAGTTGTCTAAAGGATACATATCCTTGCCATATCCTTTTTGAAATGCCAATCCTGCCATGTTGCGAACGAAAACCACAGAGAGAAACTATTAAACCTCACCAAACATTGACATCTAAACCTCAAGCATATATTATATATAGGATTATAGCACAAACACTGGAGCAGCGCTTTCTATTGCATTCTTTTCTACAGTCATCAGTCATTAACAGACGGTTTTCTCCAAAGCGATGTGTATATCTGAGAATAAGCAACACAAGCAAGAATCAAACAATAGGGGACAACATGGAAAAATGACAGATTGCTGCAAGTCTAATTGTCCTGCAGTACTTGGAGGTAGGTTTTTGTTTTTTTGTTTTCATCTGTTCCCCATATTAGTGGTGAATTGTTGCAAAGAGCTGGATAAATCTTTCAAAGTCAAATGGAGGTAAACTAAGTAAAGAAATGCACTTTAAACGGCGATTCTTTAGCTTGTTCTTAAAAGTAGATCAGGATTCTGCAGATTGGACAGTTTGGCTGTTTGTTCCACCGTTGAGGAACCACAGAGAAGCCTCATGGGGTGGTGATGGCACAAAAAGCGTCTTTCATAGGTTGAGTGTAACTGTCAGGAGGGAGTGTGTCTCTAGATTAACAAGCCAAAGTAAGCAGGAGCCGTTTGACTTTTTTTTTTAAAACCAGAAGCAAAGCTTTGAATTTTATGTGTGCTACAACTGGAAGCCAGTGGAGCTTGATTAGCAGCGGAGTGACATGAGCTCTTTTGGACTGGTGGAAAACCAGATGTGCTGCTGAACCATCTGCAGAGGTTTTACCCAGCATGCTGGCAGGCCTGATGACTAAAGCCTGTGTCCTGTGTTCTGTCAGGTAGGATCTGATCCTGCTAGTGTTATACAGAGTACAATAGCAAGTGTTGGTAACCGAGGCAACGTGGACTTTTAAACGTCAACTGGTCGTTGATCATGACACCCAGATTCCAGACAACAGATACAGGCACAAGTAGGATAGAGTCAAAGTTAATATTTAATGGTGGCAGAGGTAAGAAGGGACTGGCTGGACAGCTCAGTTTTAGAAAGCTTTAGCTGAAGGTGGCGAGCCTTCATCCATGCATAAATTCAGTAAGACACACTGATATTCTCATTGAGGTAGTTGTGTGAATGGAAAGCAGAGTGTCATCAGCGTAGCAGTGGTAGGAAAAGCCACAATAACGTATAACTCAATGAAGATATGTGATACTAACTTTAAAATTCACCTGGAACACAGTATAAAATGTAAATGTTATCTCTACCTAAGAAAAACATTACTTTCAGTGAAATGGAGGATAGAAACCTGTCTAATGAAATACTGTCTAATGAGGAACTGTACAAAAAAAAGAGATTTTTAAATAGAGGTAAATATCTTTGAAGCAAATGTTGACACACCTGTATCCATGGCCACATTGAGTGATAGTGGTGTGTTTCCATTACCTCTAGATTTGTGCAAAACCTAAAAATTGCAGAAATCTGGTTACTTTTTTTTCTTTAATGCAGCATTTTCAGCAATTTAAAAATCTCAAATAATTGCAAACATTTTTTGCACTCTTGGTTTTTGGGATTTTTTTTATACAGATTGGAAAAGTGTAATGCAAACCCTTTCCTTTTTTTGTTTTTGCAATTACGCATCCCCCGACATGGCGCATTGGGTAATGTAACTGATTAAGATGGTGCAGTATGGAGCAAATGAGAGGAGATGGCTTTGAATAGTCTTTGCAAATTTTCCACAGCAAGTAGACAACCCTAAAATAACGCTCTGTGGTTAGATTGCGTGCACCACATTAAGTCAGCTGGATGAGATTTGAGATCTGCAGCTTATGTGCTAAATAACAATGCCCGCATGTCAAAATTGTAGTTTTTCAAAACTTTGCAAATAATACTAAGATTTTGCAAAAAATCCAGTATATCCAGTAAATCCAGATCCAGTCAGCCTTGTGTTTATGATATGTTTAAGGTTTTGTTGTTTGTCAGCAGAAAGTTTTATGTGGTGTTTTTTCTTAAGATGTGCATAGTTGTGCTGTTGCCCAGATAATCAGCAGAAGATGCCAGGAAAAGCTTGTCCCCTGTTACACAGTGCAACCAAATCAGAACACATTGTCTGATGCCAAGCTAAAGTCATCAAAGAGCTGGCTCTGTGTTTTTTAGATGCAGCCTGTGATGTACGGTGCACAGCTTAAAGCAGAGCAGCAGAATAAATAATAAACCTCTAATTATATGTAAAAGAGGTTATTTGTTTCTGAGGGATTAAAAAGGTACTAAAAGCATAAAGTTGGACTTAATTATCCAGTTTCTTTAAGAACATGCATCTATTTGAGTCTTTTTCCTCCTTTTTTCTCAGATTCTCCAGGATTGGATCATAGTCGAGTGTCTTCTCCACTTTTTGACAGCGGATTGCATTTAAATGGAAATGGAAACAACACAGTAAGCCTTTTTTTATGTGAATGTAATTAGTGATGTATTTTCCTCACAATTAATAATCCTTAAGTTATTTGTAGGTGATGCTTTCAGATAATAAATTTAAGTTGTACCAACTGTGGAAGAACATAAGTATTACTGAAATGATAAATGATGTGCTCCAAACTTAAAATGCAATGAGTTTACTTTTCTATTTGCTATCATTTTTAAGGTTTAGTTTTACTAGCATGATTAATATTCCGTTCTAACAATTGCTGTTTGCACTGACGGACTGGCGACCTGTCCAGGTGTAGCCCGCCTGATGGTTTCTGGGGATAGGCTCCAGCTTACCCGTGAACCTGAATTTGGACAGAAAATGAAAGAATTAATTAATTGGCGTTGCATTTTACATCACTGTAAAGGCTGAGTTGTCAACTTTGGAAATCTTCTGCTTTCTTAATGAAGCTGTTTGTTTTTTCAAGCCTCACACTCTCTATGTAAAGCAATAAGCAATTTGTGGTGTCCTGAAAGTTGTCTGAATGGATGTGTTGTCTGAGGCCACTGTCCTCACGCTTTAAACTGAAAATGTTGGGATGTTTCATCTGCATGTGGTTCACCCCACAGTCACGGAACAGATGTGTCAGATTTTTCTCATTTTGGTAAGGCAAGTTTATTTATACAGCACCTTTCATGTACAGGACAATTCAAAGTGCTTTACATGGAAACAGTAAAATCATTACAGATATAGAGAAGAATAAAAACAGCAAAAATAAATCAATTAAAAGCAGATCAGATAAAGTTACCATGCAGATGTCAATCATAGGCACATGAAAAAAGAAATGTTTTTAACCTGGATTTAAAAGTATCTACAGT
>JBAMIG010000021.1:3927875-3943982 GCA_037177335.1 Kiunga ballochi | reverse complement strand
TATATATAATCATTCCGAATCCTTTCTATGGAAAGTTTAAAAGCCATAATTTATAATTAAACCATCATATTTAATAAGTTGCAATACCTGTTGTGCATCTGGATTTCCCCACATTTTATGTTCTTATATTTTAAAAGCAAGATGCAACATTATCGCACGGATCCTCCTTAGTGTTCTTGTTAATATACCACCGCTAAGCTTTTCTCTTGTTTACTGACTTAAAATTCACTCATTCTAAAAAAGACAACAAGGCCATGTGGATGGCTGGCAGTCAAGAAACTGAGAGCAGCCCTTGTTTCTTTTTTTGCACTCATTTTCCAGCAGGAGTAAAGTGTCAGAGCTGCTTCCCGGTGTTGACAGTGAGGTATTCTGAACCTTTTGTTTGAGTTGTCAAAACGGATGTATTTGAAAAGGGAGAACCTTTTCGATTTTCCAGAGCTTTGTCTTCCACGTGTTGCTGTCCTATCTAAAAGCAAGTGGTATATTAGGATGAAGTTTCAGCTTGCAGCTACAGAGATAGAAGTGCAATTAATTAAATATCATCTATATAAATATATTTATTGAGCTGCTACACAGAGAGAATTAAATCATGAGAACATTTATTATTTAAATCTGTTAGACCGCTGCTAAAATACAAACTGATCACCTCATACTTGAACCATTTACACCATAAGAAGTGCAAATGCATCCTGGTGTTTACAAACACAAGCTCCTGAAGTACTCTGTAGGATTGCAGATAGTACATTATCATAATGCATTCTTGCGAGATGCCATGTTTGATAATTTTCTAATCTCATTAAATTTACCGTGCAAAAAAAGCCAAAATAAATTGAGACTATTTCATTGTAAAAATATCAGCAATTTCCTTCTTATTATGAAGTTGAAGCTTTAATTAATTAGAATCATTTGGAGGCTCATAAGCAAGACATTCAGTTTTTTCTTGCAAACTTGGAGAATAGTTGCTATTTAAAAATCTCTCCGGCTCCTTGCTTGTTGATTCAATACAACTTGACCTGCAGTCTGAGGGCGAAGTGCTCTGTGTGGAACATATGAGACTATGAGGTCCTTCATGTATAATGGAGCTTATGGTCATGCTTATGGTCGCTTTATATGTGAGAAGAATTTTAAACTCTATTCTAAATTTATCAGGAAGCCAATGAAGAGATGCTAGAACTGGAGAAATATGATCTCAGCATTCAGCATTTTGGATCAGCTGGAGACTTTTCAGGGCATATTTGGGACAGCCCATGAATAAGGAATTGCAAAAGTCCAGTCTGGAAGTAACAAAGGCATGGACTAACTTTTCTGTAAATTATATATTTCATTATATTAAAAGCTAAGAGTAAAGATTCTATTAAAGTAGCTGCTGTGAGGTGGATGCATGCATGTTTCAGCATTTCATTAACATGTAGGAGGCGTAGCAATGAGGAACTTTCAACATAAAACATAGCTAAACCTAAACACACTGACTGGTCATTGCAGAAAATTAGAATTAAAAAATAGGATGTCATTATATGAAAACTGCCATGGCTCAGAAAATAAAACAATATATTAGACTTTATTAACAACTCTTATTTAAGCTTTAGGTTGAACTTGCATGTATGCACTTCATGGTAGAAATCCTAAGCAAACATGTTTCTCTAATTCATTATGCTGAGATGGAAATGGCCCAAAGCCTGCCCACATCTCCGCTTCACTAATCAGCAGCCCTGGCATATTTCCCCTCTCATTCCCAGTCACAGTGCAGCAAAACTGTTAGATTCCTTCCCCCAACTTTCTTCCCTTACATTCCCAATGTTTTATCCTGCATGTTGACTGGGTTGATTTTCCCGGGCTTCATCTCTGTGGATTTGTTACTGGCTAGTCAGCAGGCAAGGCAACAATAATTTGTGCCTATGGGAACTGGACCGACATGCGAAAGCTTTGCACACTCCCTAGATCTTATCTCTGTGTAAGATTTTATTTTTTTATGTTTTCCTGCTGCTCGCTGAGGGTTTGAGAGCTTTAGCAGTTCCTCCCGACAGGGCGGCGTCTTTAGGACATTGATCCACCAGCTGTCCGTTCCTTTGCTTAATCTCCATGTTTGGATCTCTTCATTCACTTTAATCCTTCTTCTGTCTTTCCACATAACTGCATGTCCAGAGTGGGACTTGCATAAATTAGTAATGGATTTGATACATTGTACGTTTGTTTTAAAGGCTTTTTAAAAAAAAAAAATCACATCTGATTCTGATTATCTATTAGTATCATTTATAATTCTACCATATCAAAGTCAGAACAGGCTTTCTGACACAGAAATTTTCACCCTTGTATTAAAAAAAATCCTCCATTTAAGCTCAGTCAAAGTCACCCCTGGAGAGTCGCTGGGTCAGTACACAGGCAGCGGAACACAGGATTTTAACAAGCCGATTGCAGATATAGTGTGGAAGTCGATCCCACCTGAGGATTTGTTAAGAATGCTGACTTTTTAACATCTAACCTCAGGAGCTGCTGTGTCTGCTAGTGAGGAAGTACTGTTGGCTTACTGAGCTCTTAGGTTTCCTGCTTCGTACTGAGCATCGGAAGTCTTGTACTGCCTTTCTTTGTTCCTCTTCACCTTGCATACCTTCTAAAACCCCTGCTGCTGCTCTGTCAGTGTTTTTACACATTTTTGTCCTTCATATATGTTGCAAAAAGGCTCCACTTTGATCGCACACAACTGCGTCCATGTTTGTCCGGATTTGTTCTTTTTTTTTTAAAAATATCTCCGGGGGCAAAAGTGTCAGCGGCTTGAAAATGCACTGAAATTAAATGTCAGAAAGTATTGCATTCTGCTGATGAGTGTGATCCCTCTATGATGACCTCATCAACAGTCTAAGAAATTACATTTTGTTCTCAATGCTGTATACTTGACCTTGTAGCCCAACAGAGACGGATTTTAAAAATATATATTTTGATTAACTCTAAAGCCAAAATGCAACATGGTGTCGATGTTTGGATTTTTATGAACCATTTTGACATCATGCAGTTGTTAGTTTTACTTGCAGAGAAGAAAAGAAGCGGATTGTTGTGGAAGCTGAAAGTGCGTACTCAGGTCACTTTTAGGCTCTAAAATTTGTATGATTGGGGGTTTCCTTCCTTTGAGGGTTTTATCTCTCGCATCGCTTTGCACTTTGTCAGACCAACAGAATCATTTTAAAAATGCTAATTTTTCCTCACCTCAGGGGCCGTTGCATAAAGAATTGCTAAAGGAGATCACTAGACCAACAACCATACAAAAATGTGCTTGCCAATTGGTAATTGCAACTAAACTTCCCTTTTCATGACAGTGTTGGACCCATGATGCCCTGCAGTGAATCAAGTGCACCAGAATTTGCTGCTTTGATGCACATCAGAGTTGCATTGAAGATTCCCACCTCCCAAAGCAAACCACACTTTCCAGACAAAAGTTTAGGCTTTTTTAGGTTTGTAATCTGGCACTTCTGTTTCAAACTGCCCTGATGCGACCTTGCATCCTTTTATGGGGCTGTAATACGTACATCCCTCAAAGAAGAGTTCAGAGTTCACGTCTAAGTTTAGAGTTTCAGACAACAGCAAACACGATGACTGTGGAGGAGATGATGACAATACACATTAAAAAGAGGCACCATACTGGATGGCTGTGTTATTTAAAGAAATACCAACCTTTGCTTTGTTTTTGTTTCTTTTGCTGGACATGTCATTCGTGTACAGTACATCCTGTTGTGCTGCACTATTTCCTGCATCCAGGGACACGTCTGATAGTTGTACAATTGAATCAAAGGACACAGGAGACATACAGGAAGATTTATATTATGCAAAGTGCAAAAATGGACCTTTTTATAAAGTTGTTTATTTCTCACAATGCTTCCTTATTGGGTCATTTTGTGTTTTTGGGCTGTGGGAGAACTTCTTTCTTTGGCATTCCTGTTAAGGAAATTTTATGCAAAACTCCACTTTTTAATCCCTGTAACTGGCCAGCAGTAACACACAGCTCATTTGCCCCCGTGTTCATTTATTCTTCTCTGTTTCTGCTTCATTCTGACCTCCACGCTTCTCCAGGTCCAACTGTTTTGAAGTCTTCGCCTTAGATGGAGCCAGCACCAATATTCTTCAATTTTGCACTGCAGCAGAAAGCACCGACTGGCTCCAAGCAATATCCACAAATATCAATGACTTGACCCAGGAGAATGTAAGTCTGTCTCTACACATCAGAGGCCAGTGTGTTTACTGAAAACTGAAAACAAAGCCGAAAAGAAAACCTGAGATTTTGAATTTTTCAAACATTTTTTAAAACTATTAAACATTTAAGATTGTTGAATGAACACTTAAGCAAATAAATGGTGTAAGGTATTCTAGGAAAGCCCAACGTTTGGTGATCCATAAAGATGAGGCAGCAACATTGAAACTGGGAATGCGGCACGTTTGCCTGGTTTACCCATGTTTTTTTTCTCTTTGCACATATAAACACAGTTTTATCCTTTATCCTTTTGTGATAAGCGCTTGTTGACTCACTGAAGCACCTCTCCCTCTCTTCTGACAAAAAGAGGCTCTCTCATCCTTAATTAATGACTGCTAAGTAGTCATTCAGCATGTGCTGTTCTCATTTCCTCCCCTTTTCAGTTTGTCACACTGGTGATGCAAAGCAGATTTACTGTATGCCCATGCATGACTGTTGCACAGCTGCCTTAATTCATCCTTGCATCACCTAATTATGTATGTGAAGTGAAGCTAGATGGCCAATCAGGATCTAATTGTGCACTTGGGGAGAAAGCAGAACTTTTGTTTTAACGACTTTTAAATGGACTCCAACATGTTTCCTGTTGTGAGTTTTTCATGTGGTTGCTTGTCATCTGTCCATTATTTGATGTTCTTTTAGAGAGGCTTAACAGTGGGAATGGGCAGCTTGTTTTGTGTCTAATAGGTGAGCTGGAATAAGCTAGTTATGAACGTCATACTGTGTTGGATATGTTTGAACCTGAAGCTTTCACTTTCAACTGGTTTTGAAACATTTCTGTTCGGTAACCTCTCAGGAAAAGCTGCACACTTTTAGGACTTTATATTGTGTCTCAAACTGTAGTTTTTCTTTAAGATGGATTTAAATTTGCTTATGTAACCATCTCCTTACATCTGTGCCGTTAGGTGTTTTCTCAGACAAGCTTAATTAATCAGCCTGATGCTGATTGGTTTCCTGTTTTAGAGGTATTTCTATACAAACTTAGATTTTACTGTGACTTTCATCAAAGCCTGAAAAGTAGCAGTCAATGCACTTTTTTATTCATGCTCCTCATCTAAATGGTAAATTCAGTTTGTTTGGTTTACTTTTAGTCCATGCATTATGTATAGCCCATACCACAGCATAGATTTATGTTGGACGTTTGAAGCATTTCCCCTGCAGCTTGAAAGATCTGTGTCCCTGAAGTTTATCAGAAACCTTTCAGATTTCTGAGAGTCAGATCTCAGAACGGGTTTCTCCAATTTGCAATTTGCCCCATTGTATTCTTCAACCTTTTATTCTCTGTTCAATAAACTTTAATCATTTTTCACTCGAGAAGCAGACTTTTCCTTCCTCAATACCTAAAGCCTGAAATGTATATTTAAATCACCGGCTGCTACAGACGTCTTTCTGAATCTGAAGCAATACTGCCAAAAATATCAAAACTTTACGGTGTTTAGGTGTCTGGATATGGAAAGCTGATTACACCGGGTGCGTGCGGCAAACCCAAAAGGCAATACCAAAGCCCAAGTGCCCACACGCTCTAAGCGTGCACCCTGAAGATGATCTGACTCAGGCACCCAATCAAATCGGCCCCTCCAGGATCAATATTCTGTAGGAAAGATCAGCCTGAAAGCTTGAAACCACTGACAGTATGAGGCTCTGTGCTATAACAATGGGTTGCAGTAGAAGATTTTACAACTCTCACAAGAAAGCTGCAAAAGAGTCTTACAGCTGGAGTAACAACTAGTTTCCCTTTTTTTGGTTCTTAAAAAGTTTTATCTCATACAAAAGGTTTCAGAATTAAGCCGTTCAATCTCTTCGTGTCACTGTGACCTGATTAATGGTAACCAGCATCAACAAAGGTTTCACTGCGATTTATATACTGGATAAAAAGTAAAACTAGAAAATACTGTCGGTATCTCAGAGCTTCGGATCATTTCATAAAACATGTTTTTACACATTTTCTCTGCATCTAACTATGACTTTTGTTTCTCCTATAGATAAAGATCATCAACAAATATTGTTCTTCAGATGATCAGGTACCAACACTGACATATGTTAATATGCTATTCTAATGTGTCATTTTGAAGAGAATAGTTCCCCAAAATCACATCTGACTTTTAATTATTTTATTATTATTGATTATTGCACAAAGGGTATTTAAACATAAAAGGCGGGAAAAAGTTGAGCATGCAAGCGTTAACGTATCAAGCAACCAAATTGAAAAAGTGAAAGGTGCTTCATGCTTATTTTTCAGGTTCAAATTAAAATGTAAACTAGAATTGGTAACCAAGTCAAAATACAGTCACTGCAGCATCCACTGTTCCCGTTGTGTCTAACAGGAAATTACTGTGTTAGCATGAGTAGCCTGGCCCAGTTTCCTAGAACCTTGAAGCGTCTCACAACAGGCCTAAGCGAGTTAAACTGGATGCAGAACACACAAAGACAAACACTAGCAGGCATACAGAGGTGCAAAGCCACATTAGCCACAAGCTGCAGAAAATGTCCACAAATGTGTGATTTAACAGCAGAACTGTTCAGATTATTACAACAGGAGTTGCTGACAGGCTAGCTGCCATTTTAGACCAGGTCATGAGAACTACATGATCTTGATTGGAACAGTTACGGAGCTCTGGACTAATCAGACGAGCAAGAAGCAGAGAAACTGGGTGCATGTGCATGTCCCAAGCCTACTCAGAAGCATGGACAGAATTTCCTGAACAGATCTGTGAGGAGGTCAAAGAGGTTGGAGATGCAAAGCCACTGGTGCCTGCAGCAGGGAAGAAATTGGGGGTTAAGATGCAATAAAGTAAATAATGTCTGGATTTTTAAAGTGCTTTCAAGACATTTCCAAAACGCTTGAGCGTTCAGAGAAAAGATGTTGTACCGTAGCGGTAAACACGCCTCCTGTGCCAGCTTGTGTAACCACTGAATTGGTTTTAATTCTGCAGAAATCACTGCAAACGCATGTTTCCACTTCACTAGAATGGGACTTCTATGACTCCGTAAACACTCATAAACATTTATATACCAGCAATGTATGAATGGCTGAAGTGCCAAAAACTAAACAGACTGGAAAGTTTGCAGTTTGAATCCAATTCCTGCAGTCACTAAATGACTACTACAACACAAACACCAAAAGAATGAGTATAAAAGGAGGAATCTGGTATCAGTAAAGGTCGGTAAACTGTCGTTGGGATAGTAACACCCCGCTCCCTCCCTATGGATGGTCCTGGATGCTCTAAAAAATACTGTTTTGTCTACACATAACTGCGGCAGAGCTCTTGTAATTTGATTTAGAAAAATCTGAATAAGAACAAAGTGAAACCCATGAAAACTGTAAAAGCTTAGATCTTACTCTGCTTACAGGAAAGCAGGATATTAGTCTGTCAATCTGGTAGAGATCAAAGGTAAATAGTTGGATAGCAGCAGAGATGGCGCTGTACTGAAGGGTTGCCATTTAAACACACCACCTCCTGCTTCCATTTTTATTTATTTACTCTGGCAATGCTTATTTTGCTGCTCCGCTCTGTTGACAGAGGAAGAACCGATGTCATTGTTGTTCCATATATTCTTAATCAAACATCTGTAAATGTCATGTGTGCAGATCGTTCACGTGGGCTGGGCATGTGAGAGTCCGGAGGGCAGCGCAGCTGGTCGACCTGCAGCGTTCAAGTTTCTGGCTCTGAGAGGACCTTACTTTTATATCTTCAAAAATCCACCGGTAGTTTGTCTGTCTTCACTTTTCCTGATCATAAGACGTATGGTGAAACCTATCCTGCTTTAAGGGAGGGTAAAATATATGCTTCAGATATTGCTACATGAAAGCTGAAATAATGCACTTTGTGTTAGTACATTTCTGGTTTTTTGGGCTGAAGTTGCAGTTAAACCATCTTCATCTTTAAGCACAACACCCTTAAAATTACAGGTTTACAGCCAACATAAAATATGAAAGCATTTATTTTGGGCGGGAAAACTCTAATGTATTTAAAGTGTTTGAGTCCAAACAAAAAGGGAAAATAGGCAAAAACGTTCAAGTGAAGAGTTTGTGTCAATAAAAGACAGTTTATAGTTATTGGTTTGACTATGATTATCAATTACTCCTATTTTATGCAAATGTTTCACAACTTGTAACTTTCTCTTGTTACATCTTAAATTTTCAGAAACACATGATAATATGAAAGATTTTAATACATTTAAGCAAATTTTATGTAAATCCTAGAAACTCGAGACAAAACCCAGTTATGGAAGTTTGTAGAGAGGCTATCAGAAGCATAAATCTGACAATTAAGTAAAAGACAAACTGCACATAAAGCAGTGTGACAGCATGTTTTCACAATAAAAGAAGCTTTGTCTTTGAGTAAAAATGCACAAAGGTGGAATGGAAGAGAAACAAAGCAATGATGGATCAGGTTTGTGAATAACATCGAAGGTGAAATTCTAATGATTTTTTTCTTTATTTCAGCACGTAAGGCAGTAAATAATTTTAATACTTCCCAAAAAAAAAAAAAGTTTGTCTCATAGTCATGTTTACAGTAGTTCAGATTCTGTGCATTAAAGCGTGGAGGATGCACCATGGCATCTAAACACACTGTCAGATCTACATCCTCTGTATTAAAGCCAATATTGTCCCCAAATTAGCTTTAAGAGGGTAGTTCTTGTTGCCAGAAAATTGGCAAAGATCCAAAGCATAATTAAAATGAAAAAGCTGTATTAATATTTAAGCTGGCATATTGTGGTGGTGAGAGGAAGAGGCTCAAGACATCACTCAGCTGGATGCAGCAACTAATGAGGTCATAACTTTGATATTGGTTTCTTAGCTGTTTGATGAATCAGACAAGCTAATATGGCCTTTCTTTCATTTTAGCTACCCATCTTCTGATTTTAGGACATCGAGTTGATTTCTAAGGAGTTTTTAGTTCTATGTTGATCTAAAAACTCTTTAGAAGTTGAGTTTGAAGAGGAGTGGATGAGCACTATTAACACTCGTCAGACCTGATTACTGTTCCTGCTCATGCTATTGCTTACCTAAAACTAATGACCTGCTCTGGTTATTATTTGCTGTGATGTCTTTTCTGCTTGTGCTGGTGTTTACTGGTAGAAACTGACAACACTGGACTGTATACACTTGGGTTTAAGGCTGAACTTATTTCCACTCTGCTTGTATGTCATAGCGGTTTAAAAATGTATTCAAATCTCAATCAGTCACAGCTTCAATCATCTATCCATCCATTTTTTACCACTTATCAGAGAAGTCCAGACTGTCCTTTCCCCGGCCGCCTCCTCCTGCTTGTCCCGGGCTATCGACGCATTCCCAGGCCAGCCAAAAGACATTCTACCCCGGGATCGTCTCCCGGTGGAGTGTGCCTGGAACACTTAAGCAGGGAAGCAATCAGGAGGCATCTGATCCAGATGGCCAGGCCACCTCATTTGGTTCTTCTCAATGTTGAGGAGCAGCGGCTCTATGATCAAGCTCGTTCCCCTGTCTGAGGGAGAGCCCACCCACCCTGCAGAGGAAACTCATATCAGCCATTTGTATCGGCTATCTTGTTCAGGCTTATCATTACCCACAGCTCATGAGGAGGTGAGGGTGGAAGCAGGCTTCTTCTTTACCACAGCAGACCAAAGCAGAGACTAATTTTCTGCTTGAACATGATTTGGTCAATCTGTAGCAAGTATGTCCAATAATAAAGAACTTAAAGTTTAGCTTGAGGGTACAAATATTCCCAGTTCCTCCCCTCCACGTCTCATTGCTGTTGCCTGCAAGATCACTGAACATGGAGAATCCAGCAGGAGTGCCCTCAAGCATCAGGGCTCCAAAAAGGTCATTAATCTGAATTATCATTTGGCCCAGTTAGGACCCCACCCAAAGCCCAATTCAAAATATCTCCCCTCGACCCATACTGGCCCAGAGGAAGCCTGACAATAAGAACGCCCATAACCGTTCTGCACCTTTCACTGGGAGATTTTCCAGAGTGGGAGAAGCTACAATCCCAAAGGACTGAAATCGGAGCGCAGGCTGTGCGTTGAGGCAAACGGATCAGAAAAAACATCACCCACATTTTGGTCTCGCTCTCTGGCTGCCCCACTTCAGTTCATTTTAAATTTCTTCTTTGTTTTAGGTTTTAAATGGTCTTGTTTCATCTTATTTGTCAGAGCTGCTTCACTGCTCCTAAATGTAGAAAGTGGCTCAAAGTGGACTTTCCTGAAAGTGCTTCCAAGCTGTGGACCATTGACCATGTCCCTCACTGGCCTTTTATAACCTGTCTTAAAACTCTTCTTTCCTCATTGGTTTAAAACTCACCTGTTGATCTTATTTGTTCCTTTTGGGTCTTATATTTATTACATTTTTTGGTCATTTCATCCGTTTTATTTACATATCATACGGCACTTTGTGCAGCTGTGGCTGTTGTCTGAAGTGCTTTGGAAAATAAACTAATTTGATTTGAAGCTCGGCTTCCAGGCTTTTTCCCCACATGTTTCACTGAGGATGGGGCCATCAGTCACTGCCTCCAGTCTGAATAAAACCAGGTTCAAATAAACGTGTGGTCTAGTTGTTGGATTAATTGCATTCTAAGAACAAAAAAAAAAGCTAAGTAACAGAATCCTGACCTTTCTGTTGTAGCTGTTGTCACACACTGCTTGGCAACTGTTCTTCATCACACAGATACCAAAGCATTGCACAAAGGTATATATCACTGAGGAGAAATTTAGTGATTTCTTGGCAGGCTATGCGACTGAACCAGCGTTTGCTTTCACTGACAGAAAAAGATCCCTGATTTAATTCAGATGAATGCACAGATGGTGTTTTCTTTATGCATGGCTTATGTTGAACTGAGATCCATCTACTGACATTTAAAATAGTCTCCCTTCTGTGATGATGGCTACATTGCACTGTTGTGCCAGATGCTGCTCATCAGCATCACCAAAGCAATAAGATTCTCACCAGTTAATGCCCTCAAGCATATTTTTATCATAAAAGATGCAGCACATATAAAGATACATTAGCTTTGTTCCTAAATGGATGAAGGACTTTTAAATTGCAATGCTGGAATTGATGATTCCTGATCATTGCCCCATCAGCAGATTACACAACTGTTTAAATCTCTTGAGCCATCACTTATTTTTGCAAAGTTTGCTTCTAAGAAGTCATTTTCCTGTAGGCGTTTACAGGTCTTAAAAACTGGAAATCAGGGGAATTGTTTGCATATTTAGGAACGTGTTTTTTTAATGGTAGCCTTGATTACCGGCAGCCTTTGCTATCTCAAAACTGTGATTTGCACCCAGTAGCTTCTGTTGGTGTGTAGTTTTAAGTTCACTCTTTTGGGCTCAAAGAACTCAGATTCTTCTCTATCTCTCAGCGAGTGCTGAGTAAAATGGCCTTGGAAGTAAAAAAAATGTTAATTTTCCTGAAGGTTTTGAAGAAAAATATAGATTTTTCAACTATGAGGTGCATGGAAACGAAAAATGTCACAAACCCTAAGTGGAGTGCAGGGAATGTCTTTGGTCTGAAGGAAAGGAGTAAATCTTGGCAGATTTCCACTGACTTATCATTAGCTGTCATGTAGGTAAGAAACAAGCTGAGGCATTGCTCTATGCAGCAGCCTCTCCAGATACCATCATTCTGGGTTCTGTAGTATCTACTCATTACAAACACTGGATAAGATCTCGAACAGCAAACCAAAATAAGAACTGGTCACCACTGAGTCGGACTATACAGCCTGTCCTCGTCACGAGGACGGTGGGAACAGATCATCATCTAAGCCCTGGATCATCAGCAGCAGCTTATATTTACTGAAATGTTTTAATATTGACAGCTGGGATTGGCTCCAGCCCTACCGCGACCCCGTTCAGGGAATAAGCGGTAGAAAATGGATGGATAAATGGATGTATTATTATAGGTTGCCGTAAACTGAGACTAAGTGAGTTTTAGGAGCTCCAGGCTTTCGTGTGTAAACCATGTTTGTTTATTACCTGAAATTATTCAGAAAAAGGTATTTTTGCTGTGAGATAAGCACATTTTTTTTTCTCTCTTCTGGTCGTCTTCTTGATTGCAGTTAGGGAGATAAAAACACGAGACTGGCTGTAACGGGAAGGACAGGTAGCAGATTTTTTTTTTGTTAATGATGGGATTTTATTTTTTTTTAAGTCACTGCCGGCTCTTTGTTTCCTTAATGAGCCTGATCATTTCACTGGAATCTTTCTGGAGTTTGTGTAAAACGAGCAGTGGATGTTTAGGTGTGCAGCTGACACATGCACCTCACAGCAGGTGATTTTTCAGCTGGAGAAATGTTCACACAACAAAAACAGGAGTGCAACCTGCGTGATGGTAGCAGTGGCAGGACACAATGCACATGATGCACAGTGTCTGCAGCATGCTTCAGACTCTGTTTATCAATCAGTCATTTTGTTATCAATGCATTTTGACAAGTAAAATTATAGATAGCAGCAGCTTGTGTCGACTTAGACTTACTTTTCACGCAATTCTAAAATTTGTCTGCTTTACGCCATGCATCTTAGTCCATCCCACCAAAATGCAGGCAGAGAAGGCAAAGTCGCCAACTTTTAATGGAGTGATACATTATTATATCATTAATACTTTTTCCAGGGTTGAATGTGTCGCCAATATGTGTTCATGTCAACATTTAAGAGAAATGAAGGTAATCAGTAAATGTCACAGCCAGAAAATATTATTTTTAGTTACCATTTACTACCCCATATTACCTACTCTATTTCGGACATGTTGGATTTATAATATTTAAGTTCTTCCTTTTTCATCTTATTTACGTATCTATTATTTATTTATTTTTATAAATAGTTTTTTCTTCGTCTAGTCGTTGTGGTAGACAATTTTTATTGTCATTGCCTCATTGATGCAATGACTGGTTAGATTGAAGGAAGAGGGGTTTGATTAAAAGGTTTTACCTCAGCTGGCTGCTTTTCAGGCTTTGTATAAACTTTCTTTTGTGCCTGATATTTTTGTTAGACATGAAGAAAAATTGGACCAATGGATGGAGGTCTTATCAAGATTTGGGCTTCAGAAATGACTGATATTGAAGCATTGATTGGTTGAAATGTGGGGAAAAAAAATTCTGTGATCTTTCTCCCAAAAGGTTTTTGTCTGGGAGAAAAATGAACATTTTGTCATTTCATTGATAATGCCTTTAAGTTTCCCAAAAGCTCTGTCCGTTTGTCTGTCACCAGGACATCTTTCTGCAACTAAACCGACTCAACTAAAAACTAAAACACTCATCTTTAATGACCAAAGGATCCTGATTGGACATATATTTCTTAAAGCCATTTACAGGACTGTTTATTCAGAGGGCACATCTCGTCTCAACCATGTGACACTAAATATGGACAGCTCCAAGGCCATGTTATTATTAAAAAACTAAATAAAAGGGGTCATTTCTGCCGCCTTCTATTAAATAAGCTAATATATTCTGTAGGGAAATGAACCAGGGAAATTTCTGCCATAATGTAAATTAATGAAAAATGTCTCAAACAATATGAATTAAATATGCGACATCATTGCGATGTGCCAATTGATTTCTGCTGTTTGTGGGGCTTTAGAAGTCTTGCCTTTACTAGCATTTCTTTTGATAAAAGCAAATTATTATTAAATAGATGCTGACTCGTACAAAAGATTGACTTTTTTGGAGCCTGAATTTAGACAGGAGTATGTGTGTGTTGAGTTTTTTTTTTTTTAATCGTGTCTTGTCCAGCATCTGAGCAGGCACATGAGAATATGTTGATGTTTACAGGATGTTTTGATCCATTCATACAGAAACCCACATTGTTGATGTTAAATTTATTGCTATAACTGTTGATGTGGACATACCTTTACTCTGTTTTGTTGAGCTCTACTATACGCTCTGATGTTAAAACAAAATCCTTCTTTGCTTCTCACATGGTGTTTGTGAGCAGTATGAGTTACTTTCAGTGTTTAAATTTGTGGATGAATCCAGCCTGATTCTTGACATTGGCAGTCATCCCGCAGCATAACACCCAAACACACAAGCTAGCTGCCAAACTTTCATTTGCATTTAGTATTTGGATTAGAAGGTGCTGCCAACAGGTGCAGCAAGCTTGTTTTGATAAGCTGCCTCCTCATGAAGCTCTTCTTAATGTTTACTTCTCAGATCAGTGCTACCGACTGGGGACAAGCTGAAACGACATATAACCTCTATGAGGTTCTTTTCAAGGTTCACAAGGTAAGTTAAGAAGGTGCTGCTGTGTGCATGCAGCATGCTTGAGAGTTTAATCACTGCTGTTTTCTTGTAAAAGAAGGCATTTTAACTGATTTTAGTGTTAAAAGGTGAAAAGGAAAAGCTCTGGTTTGCCTTATCTCGTAATAATTAAGATTTTGTGTTGCAGCTGTGGATGGCAGAGGATTGCTGGCTCCAAGCGAGGCTCTACTTGGGGCTGGAGCATTCACCTGAGCAGCAGGATAACGAGTCTCTGTGCTTCAGTATTCTGGTCGGTCATGGCCAGAGCCACACCTTCAGGGTAGAGCTGGCCACTGACCTGGCTGTCTGGGAAAAGTCTTTCCAAAGAGCGGTGTTCTTGGAAGTGCAGCGAATACGGGTAAGTTATTCCTTTCATTTCTGCAGCTCTGTTGCTGGGTTTCTTGCCAGCATGGGCAACAAGTCACTCAAATCTGCAAGAGAACACCTTGCATGGTGTCAATATGAAGCACTTAGTGGAAATTGAGACCACAAACCTCCTATGTGCTTTTGGGCTCTGACAGCCAGAGGGTAGATAAACAGTCTTAAATGGATGTCTGCAGGATATAAACATGGAAAAAGTATGAAAAATACATTATTTGTTGCTTGTGGCTGTAAATATTTCTGTGTACCAACATGCACTTAAATTTTAAATGAGTGTATTATTATACACTGACACAGAATAGTTTGATTCAAGATGATAAAATATTGTGTGGCAAGGAGTAAACTACAGTTGCTCACAGAGGAAGCTATCAGGAGTCGGTCTTAGCAAAAGCTTTTCATCTGTAGCGCCACAAAAAGGTTGTGAAGTTAAGGTTGGCACTTTGATGTTGCAAATCTGTTGAAAGGAAGTAGTGAATACAGTCATTGGTTTCAAATTTCAAGCCAAATGAGAAACTCCTGCAGAATAAATACTGACCTTACTGTAGTGAAGAACCATTCAAGCAGTTCTTGTATGTTACTGTATTGCCACTATACTGCCATATTTTCAGTACCACTTATTTGTAACAACCTTGGTGCAGCTGTGTCTGTGATACCTTTCATAATATGGTCTGAGTTTATTCAGTTTTACTAACATGCTGTCATGTGAAAAATAAAGTGCACATTTGTTCAATTCTAAGATTTGAATACAAAGGGCAGAGAGAGAAAAACATGCAGTTTTAATTAGGTCACACAATTAACCAAAAACGGTCTTGAATTGACAACTTCATTTTATTAGCAAAAGTTAATTCAGAATGCAGGTGCGTGCAAAAAATGTGTTCTTACTGATTCTATAAAGATCAAGAGGGAAAAGAGCATTCAAGTGTTGCTGTTAAAATTTAGTTCACTGATAATCAGATAATGTTATGTTTTAGAGACATTCTGAGTAGCTGATAGCTTAGCTGATAGCTTTGCTGTTAGTGGTCTTATTGATTTCATAAAGATGAAAAGATTTAAGTACATACAAGTGACTGAAACGCATTTTAAGATCACATTGTTTGTATTTGACTCATTCTCTAACATTTCTATGGAGGACGTGCATCACGAGTTTGTGGTTGTTAAAGATGCTAGTTTGGTTGGCATAGGTCCAGTGATAACTATTGAGTGCCTAGCATATCCACACAGGATAAAGCATGGATTAAGCCTAAACACACTCACACAGCAAGTATGTGTGGATGGTAGCAA
>JBAMIG010000021.1:3881359-3908491 GCA_037177335.1 Kiunga ballochi | reverse complement strand
ATTTTGTTTTGATAATTGTTAACCTTAGTTATTGGAGCTGCTCTCCCTTTGTTACCTTTTTTAGGAAGCCTGTTTTTGTTTTGGTATTTTGCATACCTTGGGGATTTGGCCATCCCAGTTTATGTTTTATAGGGTTTTGTTCTATTCCTTTGTTGTTTTGAGCAGCTTCGTGAACCCCAACTCTGGTGGTCTCGGACCACATATATGTACCGATACCATCTGGGAAAACAATAAATTCATTTTTACTACTTTTTCACCCGCGCTATTTTATGTAGTTACGACAAAAACCCCTTCTGCCAAAAAGGGTCGTAACAAGCACTTACCAACAATAGTGCACACTACAGAAAAAAGTGTGCACTACGCCCTACATTCCAGTGCACTACGGCAGTGTTTTTCAAGCCTGGTCCTCGGGGAACACCATCCTGCGTGTTTTGGTTCCTTCCACCCGATTCAGGTTAATTAACCCGTTCGTTAGGTTTTCTATAACTCTACTAATGACCCATCCGTATGAGTCAGGTGTGGTAAAATGGGGTTACCTATAAAACACGCAGGGCAGTGTTCCCTGAGGACCAGGATTGAAAAACACTGCACTACGGTATTGATGTTTTACTAACAAAGCGTAGACATTTTTACATTTTTTTATTTATTTATTTAGGGTTCAAGTTCAGTTCAAGTCTGTCCTTGTGGACTTGTTTCTATCAAGCTGGCATGGAGTTATATTTGTCTTTTGATTGAATGCAAGAAAAATAGGAAAAACGTTTCGTAAGAAAAAATATATATTTCACAGCAATTTTTTGATAGCAAAAAATTACATTTGTGTAAAAAAAAAAGGTTTTGAGATAAAAGTATTCTGCCAAAATGTAAAAAAATATGACATTTAAAAATATATAAATCTTTTTCAAACTCAAAACATTTTTTATTCTTTTTTTTCTTTTTTTTCTGTCAGAGTGAAAACCTTCTCTTTAAAAAATAATTTTTTCAAACCTTTTTGTACGCTTTCTCCAAACCATAGACTGTTAACGGTTATTACATGTTACATGGCTATACTTTCCTGGTCTGAGTGAGCTGCAGAGTTCTGAACTAGCTGCTGTTATCTAATTGATTTTTGATAGGAAGACCTGTAAACACGCCGTTAGTTATGGTGACGACATTAAAAGCTAGTTTTTCCAGGCCCTGCGGTATGCAGTACGTAGGACATGCTGCATTCTGACGCAGTGAATGCTTCCACATCCACCAAACTCAGTGAGTCACTGGTTGCTTTGGAGGAACTACCTTTATAACAGACTTGGTTCTGCCTTTGATTACATTTTTTTCTAGTATTATATATTCTAATATATAAGTATTATTTATCCTACATGTTCATTTTCTATTCCTTTTGTCTCAAAGACTGAGCATTTGGACCCCGCTATGTCATTGTTGTGACAACCACTGAATATATACATTTTAGAAGGACTGAATGTGTATTTTAAGATGGTTACTCATCCTTCAGGTTCCTGCTGTGCCTTGACCTTCTGATATTTTTAGCCTAGCTTACAGTATTTTGTTGTTGCATCCTCGGTAAAGGCTTGTTTGCTAACTAATGAAAGGTTACTTTAAAAAAGATTAATGCTTGCAGGAATGATCTTCTGTACTGTTTAATTTAGCAGTTTACGTAAGAAAGCCTGTCGGTGGACATACAGTCTCGTCCTTCCTGTTGTTGGGGGTGTGAAGAAGGGTCTGCTGCAGCAGCTTGAGTTAACCTCAGCACAGAACCAGCATGTTTTGATAGCTTTTGTTCAGTTTTTCTTTATGATGCTGCAACTTCAGCAGATTGTTTCAAAGCTGATTGCACATTACACAAATGATTTATCAAAGATGTGCAATGTAGTATTTTGCTTTAAATTATTTTTTCATGGAGAGTCTGCTTTGTCTCTCCTTATAGATGCTTCTGTTGTAAATTACCAGATTAGTAATATTCATGGGCTCAATACGAAGTGATGATTTACACCACTAAGAGGAAGCTTTTGCTGCATCTCACTAGACAAACAAAAAACCCATCTACAGTTTGTTTTTTTCTTTCAGGCTACTTTATGCAATTTCATACTGTTGTTATATTTCTAGCTATTTGTGTTATTTTTAAGTTAACTCTGGATAATAAAGAAAACTGTTGACCAATAATGTCAGCAATAAAAATCGAGGTGGTGACCTCAGGTCTATTAATAATTATCATGTTGGCTTATTTATACTTTTGCACTATGTTTGTGGGTTTTACTTTATTATTACTGCCTAACATGTTTGAACAGTAAATGTGTGTTTTTATTTTTTAGAAAACAATCCTATGTGTTTTATTTCTTTCTCCATTGTTGACCATATCTTGATTTTCCAAAGATCTCTGTCGCCTCTATGAATAAATCTGTGTACAAAATCACTGAACCTGATTTTTTTTCCTGGAGCAAAGTAATTGTACATCACTGTCTGTAAAAAAAAAAAAAAAAAAAATGGTTGTCCAAGTTGGTTTCTAATTTCTAGCTTCAGATAGGGTCAAAATATATGTACTGCCTGTTTAATTTAGCATGATAAAACATTTCCAGTGCCAGTGAAACAACACATTTAATTGGTCTCTACTAAGTCTGCCAGGACGATGTCAAATTTCTAACAATATCTGCCAGAAAGCAATCTGGTCAAGGTCCAAGGGTTGTGAATTTCAGTCATTGAATCTTTCTTTGCAGAAACTGATAGAGAATAAATACAATTAAGTCTCCATCTGTTAACTTTACACATTTAAGGTTTGATATTCTGCTTCTGATATGTTAAAGAATCATTAAAGTAATGGCACATTTTAATCAAGATCAGTTCATTAACGTGCTTTGATTCTAATTAAAAGTAAATGTGAAAAAATCCCCAAATGTTTAGGAAAATTGAGCTTTTTTTCCATTTGTGAATAAAAATAGATGCACGGGTTCCTTCCAATCATCTGAAGTAAATACCGCCATTGGGGAAAAAAGTCCTCTGAAAGGAAAAATGATGGTGCACGTAAATTCATAGAGATCATTAACAAGTTTACAGATTAATCCTTTATGGTATCCAGCTGTTGCATTTGCATGCAGCTGTTCTGCCTGCTGAGCTGCTTCAGGAGTCAGCTCCACCATCATTGTGCACACACATTACCAGTGCATGCAGTCAGTGTAAAGGTACCGGCTACGATGCAGCTTTTAATGAGTGTAAAAGCCACTATAGCTGCTGACGCGGTGACAGCTGTGTCATCCCCTGTCTGCAGACAGAATCAGAGCGACGGTCTGTTTCTGTAGCAGTCGGGGAGAGAGCCACTGAACCAGCTCTTCCAGTTTTCTCCCTAATTGTGATGGTATACTCCTGTGCCTGACACAAACAGCTGTGGGTGCACTGACTCACTACCGGGGTGGTCTGCTGTAATGCATTATTCTCTACAAGCTCATCTTTCCTCCACTGGTCAAAAGAAGCGTAGAGGTTAACACACAAAGCTGCCCTCCAAAAGATTTTTCTGACATTTCATGGACTCCAAATGATGGCTACTTGTGAGTGCATCTCCTTCAGTTATCCAGGTGATTATCTGCAGACACACCAAACACGTTACCATTACACTGAAAAACCAGATGTTTGCTGCTGTGTGCAGGTTCTTTGACCTCTGCAAAATTGTTTTCCAGCATGATTATCTCCTGTAAGTGTCTCCTGTAATTTTGTCCACATATGAGCAACGGTCATAACAAGCTGTAAAACTCGAGTTGGGTTATTGTGCCGCTACTGTTGCTGAAGAATCAACTCATCATATCAAACAGTACATTCTTTTGATTTCATGATTCTCAATAGCTAAAACACAATCATAAAAATATGTTTCTAATGTCTCCTTTTAGCTTAGCTTTCCTGAATTTATGATCATACAGTGCAGTAGGAACTTACATATTTATAAAAAAGATTAAATAATCAGGTGCAACAATAATATGAGCTGGAAAAAAATCTTGGAATGCAGCATTGATGTGTCTGATTGTTGAAACACCACTTTGTTTCCTCACATGCTTTCAGACTTGTGTGCAAATGAACTGAAGGATAGTGTTTTAGTACTCGAACTGCAGGATCAAACTATAAAAGCATTTCCATCCTCTTTAATCCTCAGAATCAAAAGATAAACGCATCTATGGTCTGCAAGTAATACGTTTCAGTGTTTAAAACACATTTATCCAATTTCTGTGACTTATGCATGGTGTGGTTGTAGAAGTAATGGGTTCAGAAGACTTAATACACCGTACTCGCCAGGGATGTGTTGCAGCTTCTCCCGGGTGTCTGGGAGCATTCCTAGGCCAAAAGGGATGTATTATCCCTCCAGCATGTCTTGAGGTTGCCCTGCAGTTTCCTCCCGGTATGATGTCGGGTAAACCTCTAAGGGAAGGTGACCAGGAGGCATCAGATGTCTAAGCCGCCTCTTCTGACTCATTGTGATGCTCATTAGCAGTCATCTACACCTCAGACTGAAATTCTGTCAGGTCTGTGTGATGACATCATCAGATACTTGTAAAATCCATCTTTTTTTTAATGACTTTACTGTCGAAGCTTGTGAACATGGATACTTTTTGCATTGCAATAATCATGTCTGCCACAAAAATGAATGGCTTTTATGAAAATTAATCGAGCTTTGATCTTTTTAAAAACCATTTTAAACCCTGTGAAGCACAACATACAGTTTCTGAAGCATTTAGCATCGCCTTACAGGTAAAACTTTACTTAAACCATGTTGTACACCAGAAAGCAGAACACTGCCATAAGCTTGACTCATCTCATGGTAATAAATTGTAAACACACAAACACACATTTTTTTTAAAGGGCCATTTAAAAATATCATTTTTGTTTATATCTTCAGGCTGGTGTTAAAGTTGCATTTGTAATGTTTTAGATCCTCTTATAATGTAATTTCTTGGTTACATTTTACTTCCAGGATAAAAACTGTCTTCATATTTCCCAAAATGGAGCAACAGAATAAATGATTATTTTGTGTTGTGCCTCCGTGTTTCTCTGCTGTCTTGGAGGCTCTGTGTTACGTACACAACATTGTATCACAGACACATCTCAGGCAAACTTTGAATGGGTATCAATTCTTTCTCTTTCTGTCTTATCAGTCCAAAAGCTACACGTGCAGCAGCCAGGGAAGTCTACTCTGCTTCACCATCGATTTTGGATCCGGCTTCACCTGCACAGAAGGCACCTCCAAGGTAAAGTCGGAGCTTGCTATTAACTGCTTATTTCCTTGCTCTTCTGTCTGTAATTGCTCTTCAGATTACAGTTGGATCTTTCCATTTCCTGTTTTGTGCCCTTTTTGCACATCCACTTACGGTCATTGTGTACAGGTTTTTTCCCCCGAAGGTTCTTCAGGCAGCATGCCTCTTGTGTCAATTCAGCTCTGAAGTAAACTACAAGGATGACACCTCACTGATTTCCAGAGCGCTAAGCTTCATCTGCTAAAAACACACACTTCCCCATGCATCACTGCACACGGTGTCCCTTCTTGATCATGCATGTCTCACTGACATATAGGGTGGTATTTAAATACTCTGTTCATTGTTGAACTTTCCGTGTAGCATTTTATAATCCATTTCCTCCCTTGTAGACTGTGCTGTGGCGATATAAATTCTCCCAGCTTAAAGGCTCCTCGGATGATGGGAAAACCAGGGTAAAACTTCTTTTCAAGAATGCTGAAAGCAATCAAATAGAAATGAAGGTATTTATTCTGCTTGTTTGCTTCAATAAAATGAAAGTGTTTGTTTTGTCAGGTTGTCTGCTATATCAGTTTTTATGCTACTTTCACACATCAAACAAATACTAACATTAAAGCCTTTTACACTTTATTTTAGGTTAGATGTTTCCCTGCTCCAACACATTTGATTCAAATGGCAGAATTTAAAATTTTACCAAGTTCAGATGAATAATTTATTCATTTGAATTAGTTGTGTTGAAGCAAAGACACTTCTAAAACCCGGGGCTGCAGGTTTTCAGTGTATCTCTGCTCCAATACACATGACTCAAATTTAATAGATGCAACAGCTACAGAAGTTCTGCACGAGGACTTGTTCATTCGAATCGGGTGTGTTGGAGCAGGATGCAAAGAAAACTGCAGGATTTTGGGCCTCGGGGACCGGAAGTGGAGACCCCTGCTTTAAAACTCACAGGCTTTCCTAACTCTGCTCCAGACTAAACATGGAGAAGCAACTTTTAGCTGTTAAGTTTAACAAACTTCCAGAAGAAATAAAACTTTAAATCCAGGTTAAAAACATTTCTCATTTCAAGGCTTTGCTTGGAAAGAGGGATCTTTTAACAAATCAATACTGTTGTTTCATCATTTTAATTAAGATTTTTCTATATTTTCTTATATTTTCCACACGCTTTAGGCTTTGACATGATTTGATTTAGTATTTCTGTGCTATTTGTATTATGTAACACACATAAAACTTCATTTATGTATGAAATGCAGTGAGTAAACCTCCTTTTGAATAAACACACAAAAACATATATTTGGTAATGACTGTAATCCTGTAATGGATGTTTCCTCTGCTCTTTTCAGGAACTGGAGTTTGCTAATTTGACAGCCGTCCTCCACTGTATACATTCTTTTATTGCTGCCAAAGTGGCCTCCATGGACCCTCTCTTTATGTGCAGTCAATGCTTCTCTGGAAATTACATGAACAGTTGAAAAGACGTGACATTGCCATGAGGGGAAGAAAAATCTGCTGTATTTTATGCACAGAACCAATTCATATATCTTGTCCTTGATATTTTTGTATGAACTGAAAAAGAACTATTTGTAAAAGCAGAGGAAGATGAGGTAGGTAACAACGATCGAATGATTTATTTATTTAAGACATGGAAACAGTTGGAAGAGATTCATTTCTTACATTTTATAGTGATTCTGAAAATTGCAATGACATCAAATTTACCAGTTTAGATTCTCAGTTTACACCCAATGAATCAATTAAATTCACAGTTTATTAGAAAGAAGCCTTCATTTTCATCACAACTCTGCTGTGTTATGAAATCATTTAAAAAACACACTTTTTACATGCGTCACAGCTACCCGTCTTTATTTCACATTTCCTGATTTTGCCATCTCAGATGTACGTCTGCGGCTGAACACAATTCATCCCACTTTCCAAACACAACCTTTCTGTGGTGGAGCCGCTTGTGTTTCCATCTCACAGATATTTGGGATGGCAAGATGTTTTAGCCCAAACCATAATACCACCACCATTACTGTAATATTTTGCATTATAGTCGTCCTGTTCTTGAGATAAAAACCACTTCAGGTTTCCTCATCAAACTACAGCTGAAAACGCACAATCCCACATCTTTCCTTGTCTGCAGCATTTAGTGAGGTTGTACTGATGGTCAGTTTAATGCAATGAGTCAGGAATGAGTTTAAGGAATTTTATACTGGATGTAGAAAGGCATTTAGGATGTTTTTATTTATGTGGCTCGGCTGCTGAAAATGTGAAATTTGTTAGCAGCATGACAGACACCCTGACATATCACACTTGGTAGTGTGATATGTCAGGGTGAGGAGATGTCAGACGTGTCTCCAGCTTCTTGGCAACCCTGTGATGTGTGCTACTTTTAGCCTCCTTCCCAAATGGATGGACGAGTGGATAAATGCTTATTTTACCCCATGATGAAAATTTGTTTTAAATGACTATCTGGCCCTTTTTGGCCTGAATCAGGACAGTTTCACAATAAACTCTGTTCTGTTGCGTCTCCATGACAAGCTATGCTATTATCTGTTCGGCATGGCATAAGTTTTCCATATAATAATCACAGTGGCATAAAACCTTAAACAATGATGAAGAACCTGAAAAGGAAAGGGGGTAGTTTGTCTTCTTTCTCATTGGTTTGTGGCTTTAAACAAAAAGCTCAGTGTATTTAAAGATGGAGCCATTCCTGCTTTGTTTGCAGTGTATCAAGCTGCACCTTCAGGGTTTGTTCAGAAACATCAGAACCCTAAAAAACTAGAATAGCTGTTCTGACATCCTTCCAAATGTTTGCCTGTAGAAATCTGGTCAGACCATCCTAAGCTGGACCCCATCCTAAACATGCACTGTACCACAGAAACACTCATTTAAATAAACAACCAGGAAGGTCATTTTCTTTTATTATTTATTGTTAACATTAATGGGAGCATCAATTAAAAAGTTTTCTATCTGATTTTTTTCATATATCCATGTTATTAAATTAGTGGTCAAACAATACCTTGATGTTTTTCATAGTCATGTCAAATCATCTGGTTTATTCTAACTATTTTTCAACCATTTTCACATTTCGTCATGTTTAGATCATAATCCCCCACTGGTTTCATAAGTGTGACTGAATTCTGGTTTTATTCTTCACTTTGACCACAAAACCTTTTATTTGCTTCATTTTCACACCAGATTCATCACAGCCTTACAACAATTGCAAAAAAGTTTGTTCTATATAAGTTTATTCATGTTTATTTTCTATTCAGTTCCACAGCTGGTAGCCTGAGGGTGGTTTCATTCCTCAGTGGTGTTTCTTCATGTGTCATAACAAAGTTGATCCTGCAGGTTATAAAATGCATAGAAGGTAATTAAATTGATTGACGGGGACACAGGATCTGCTCTGACAGAAACCTGGCCAGTGGCTTCATTAACCACCCCTGTTACGGTTAAATGAGGTAAAGTTGAGACGTTGGCTGCCATCATACTGTGATTCAATCTGTTCCTGATCCGCCGTTTCATCAGGTAACGATGAGTTTCTCTGTAAAGGATGGCGATGAGTCATTCTTAGGAGCATGTTATTGGGTTAGTCTGATGAATTTGGGATGCATTTTTGTTGTTTTTAACTGTACAAACAGCTACAGAACAACTCTTACTGCTGATGCGGTGATAATAAACTTTCTGAAGTGTGTTTTTGAATCAGTTGTACATTTTTCCACCACATGAAACTGGACAAGGAACGAGTGAAAGCTTCTGCTGCAGAGATCGTTTGAGTCAAAGGCAGAAATAGACTTATTTTTTTTGCTGTATGAGGTTTGATGAGACTCTGGGTGGAAGTTGTGATCCTCTTAATGATCCAGTATTCAGTGCAGCTCAAAGTCTACCCAGTTCACACACTTACGTGTGATTTTTATGGACTGGATTTTTAAAGTAGGTCCTGTAATATTTTGTGTACCCGGCCTCTTACCTGCCAATAGCATGCTTCTTCACAACCTGAAATGCAGCGATATAGAAACGGCACAGCTGTGGTGAGGAGGGCTCGGGGTTAGGAGGTCACATCTCTTGTACCTCTGAAGGCATGGCCTGAGGCGCTCTCTTGAGTGATTCTCAGCTTGAGACGGAAAAGCACCGTGTCGTCCTTCAAGGAGGCGTAATTTTTAAAGTTTAAAGAGACAGTTTGCAACAAAGTAAAAAAAAAAAGGTTGTATTATGATGTAAAGATGTTTCATATGGAGTCTAAAAACTAAATTAACAGCTTTAGTTTATCCTGAGTGATTAATTTGTGTTTCTGTCGAGGGTCCAAATACTTGAAAGTAGCCATAATCTTCCCACCATTTTTACCTGAATGTACAAACTGTGAAGTGAAAACCCTGTGAGCTTTTAAAACTGCTGGTTTTGTTGGGAATTAGAGCACTGCTGGGGATCAGTAACCTTTAAAAGGCAGATAGAAGAAGACTGCACCCAATTTACAAATATCTAAGAAGAGTCGTGTTTACAGGCCGTGGACTGACCAGAAGCTTGCTTCGTACCATAGTGCTGGAAACGGATGTTGAGCTACAAGTCAAATGCATCCATTCACCTGCAGGATTACATGTCTCGACTCATACAGGTCTATGATGACAAACAGAAGAGGCTGACATTAGTTTTCTTTGCAGGGTGGCTGGATTTGGACTCATAGATCAGGTGAGTAGACCCAATACTGCTCTAGATTAAAAAAAAGAGATGACCACTTGGGTGCGTTGCCTCTGAGGTTTTCCTGCTACTTCCATCTAGAAGGAGGTGATATGCGAGTAAGTGCTATGACCACAATCCTGATACACTTTTAGTGGCAATAAATGGATGAATGGAAAAGACTGCTGCTCTCCTTTGTTGCCACATTTGCATAAATGTGATCTTCAGACAGGAGTTGTTTGAACTTCACCCTGACAGAACTGCAAATTAGCTTTTTACAAGCCATTTGGGAAATGAGACCTGTGAACTGATTGAAGTTAATTTGGACATTTTGGACCATCCACATTAATGTTGCACTGCTTTTTGCTTTATCAAACATACTTTCAGCTCCTGTTGCAGCTTGTAGGAATAATTCTTTGAACAGGAAGAACAGCAGGACGGTTAAAAACTGTAATTATAATCAGTATTTATCCCACATGCATCTCAAAAGTAACAGCAGGCTGACCTATGGTTAGTGTAAGGGTTTGTCCCTGACACAACCCTGAAAATCTGATGAGCAGCACATGCATACCGATCTGAGCAGATCTAGAAAAAACAGTGATAAGTCAGAACATGGGCCTAAAAAAATCCTCCACAAAAGGTGTAACTGCCTACAGTATATTTGTAACATCAGTGTTTTACAAACTGCTGCACAAAGATTCAGCCTTTTGTGGCTTTTATGTTGGACAAAAACACAGAAAACCTCAGAAAAAAATTCCCTTTAAAATGTCAATTTTGGTAGCATTATTTAAAAAATGGATTGCTCAACCACTAAGATCTCTAAATGTACTTTTATTGCATCTGATTGTAAAATTTTAAGTTTTTATTTCTTTGCATGGTGGGAGGAAGCCCAAGTACCCATAGAGAGCCCTCGCTAGCACGGGGAGAACATTACTGGTTGCACCTTCCCTCTGAGGTAACTCCTTGCTGTGAGGCCACTGTGCTAAGCAACTGTGCCACTTGCAGCCCATAACACACAGATTAAACTGAAATTATTTGCTGTATTATTTAAATAGAAGTTTAAAAGTCTACGTTGACTCAATGGTGAACAAAAATTCTCAAAGGCAGCGGCGGATGTGATGCGTTACATTCTGTAAAAGCTCAGAGGCGTTTGGACTTAAACGGTTTAGCTAGGAAGGTAAATCACCCATGAAGATGAGAGGATCCACTGCCACACACACCGCATCACGGCGTTGCATCAGCACCATGTCAAGCGTGAATTTCAAGCACTCTTCTCAACCATCAATGGGCCATGACTTTCACAGTTGGCTCCACCGCTGGCATTGGAAACTTGGCATCTGGGATGAGGTGTTTCCAGGGTAACTGGTGCTGTAACCTTTCTTTCTGTAAGTATGGAAACACCGGTCCAACCTTAGTGAACAATGCACACTTAGATGCTCTTATTTTATTTATCACATTCATTTTATTCCTGAAGCCAATTTGATTCAGACTTTAACAGGCCTAGTCAGAAAGCCTTCCTCCCACTCAGAAGCGTGTTCAGAGTGAAGCAGAAGGGAAGAGTTATAGCAAGAGGATATATGGACAACCATTTGTTTGACTTAATGAATGTGGTTTATTTAGTTCAACCTTTAAATGTCCCTTTGCATGTTTACATTCTCTACGGTAAGAAATGTTGCTTAGATTCAATTCAAAAGACTAAGCGTCAGCTAGAATCTGATTTTCTTCCACAAAGTGAAGCACACAAATGAGAAAAAAAACAATACTTTGGTTTAAAGTTGCATACCTGTGCTACAATGACTCCATGAATGAAGCTGATTTATCAGAAAAATAACCATGAAACGTTTGTCCTTCATCTCACACAAGCATTCTTTGCTTGAAGAAATGAAGGAAGAATTCAGATCAAATATTTTACTCTGAGTCATTAAAACATCAATTTACTGAGAAAATACAAGAAAAAGCCATAAAAATGGTAAATCTGGTCACATTGTGCTCACACACAGGCCTGTAATGTGCTTTAGTAAAAGTAATTGTAAAAATGTTGCAACTGCAAAGGATTGTGGGAGATAATTCTCTCCTTTTCTTCTACGGATTAAAATTATTTTTCTTTCCAAATAATAAAATAACAAAGCTCTAATCATCCCCAGTGAAATTCAGCCAGAGTTTGTTTTCACTTTTCTGCACCTATTGATCGTCTTTGATCCACAAAGTTCTGATTGATCCAGTTTTCTGTGACGATAAACTTTAAGACCTGTTGATTGTCCAAGAGGCTGAAACGGTGGTTAGAGAGAAAAAAAGCTGAGTCTGAAAGCTGAGGGAGGTCAAGAGACATTTTGAGTTATTCTGCTGTGACCTGGTTTATTTTAACACCCCCTCCACACACCCTCACACACACACACACACACACACTCTTCTCCATCTTTATGTGGTGAAATAAAGACCACTTCCACAGTGCACGCTGCACAAACTTTACTGGAAGTTTTAGCTGCAGAATACTAATAATGATGCTATATTTTAATTTATTTTGCATTTTGTCATTAGGCTGCATTTTTCCTTCGTGTTTCTCGGCCAATGAGGTCACAGCTTTCAACTGTAAGTATTTATGTGAATTTATTTTTAAATGTCTCATTTAGAAATACAGATACATCTGAAATTCATCACACATTTAAGTTTAAATTTAATGTAAAATGTCTTTTGCTTCAAGTTTACAAATATCAAATAATTACCCAGCTGCAATCAGTCCTATTGTATAATTTTTATTACATAAGATGAAAAGGAATAAAGTGAAATAAAAAAAGGAATAAAATAATGTGACATAGCTAAAGGTTTTTGAGAGGTTTGTTTGGTTTTTTTTCTCCCACAGATTCAGTTTTCCTTTAAGGTTCATTAATTCTCTATACAACATAATTTAGTCCAGGATCCTGGGGGGATTATCTCAACAATTAGCAGGCGAGGCAGGGTACACCATGGACAGGTTGCCAGTCCATCACAGTTAAAGGGACATCAGTGAAATGGTCAAATCCCGTCTAAATACTCAAATATTTTTATTTATTCTTAGAGTTGCATAAAAACATTTTAGGGAAACTATTTTATAGTATTTATTTGGAGTCTTTATTGCTTAATTCAAAGAAAAAAAAATAGACTTACCGTGACTTTTTTGTACTATACGCCAGCTGGAGTTTCATGTGCTGGAGAAAAATGTGCAATAATGTGCAACACCACGTGTGACTTTTATAAGGCTTTAAATATTCTTAAAAAAATTGTTAATGTAATTTATTTGTAAAGCATAAATGCAAATAGTGTTTGTTTGTGAAAACAAACTTTTTAATGAGTTGTTCAGGTTCATGCTAATCTGAATTTCATGCATCGTTAATGATTCATACTTAGAATACAATTAAATGTAAATAATTGTTCCAGCATTAATGAAAGGACATGCCGTTAATTCTGTGCTTTAGGAAAAGTAATGGAGTCAATTTTGTGCTTAAGTGCCTTTACTGCTTACATTTATACAATATTACCAGATGCTTTATAAGCTTCTTCTAAATGTCAGCAGCTACAAACTGTGAGGTTATTGCTGACCTTCGCTGATGAGCCACATACACATGACTCATAAATCTTAAAAGAAAATTAAAGAAAAAAAGCATAATTGTTCCAGGTATTTAGGCTTTCCAAGAATTTTACGACAAATCCTTGATCTGCAGATTCATGTCAACAGCTTGAGTCTTTATGAAATGCATCACCATGGAAACCAGCCTTACAAAAGCTGTTTTCATGTATTTAAGAATCTGAAACTTTAATGTTTTTTATATATAAATTTATAACATGTATTGTTATCAGAGAAATAAAGATTAGAATAAATAGTTCTGCACTGGCTTCACTTTATTCCAGAGGATGCCGATTCGCTGCGTTGCATTTTGCAAAGACAAACAAGCCCAATGTTGTGATAAAACAGCTGTTTTGTTGACATGTTTTTATAATACTGTAAACATCTAGGATGTTCACTGCTAACTGGCTGACATGGCTCAGACTTACTGGGTTTAATGGATGTATTTACTCATCGTGCGTTCCTTTAGTTTCTCTGAGGGATTTTTGCTGGAGATGACAAAGTGGTCTCTGTTTTCTTATTGGCGGTGTTGTAATGAGGAGCATGATATGGACCCAGTACCGCTTTCATAGTCCACTGTGTTCTTATTTTGTGCCCATTACGTTGTTGTTCTGAACAATTTGGCGGTTTTGGATGCGTACATCTTTGCAGAGTTTGTGTGGCTGAAATTCTGACTTCTTGGTAATGACTTTTAGACACTCAAAGTTGCGAGTGGGCCAGAATTACTGGAACACATCAGAACACAACCATGGTCATGTAAAAGTAGTGACCACCGCCATCATCTTCATCATCTATGATAGCTGATGAAAGTCTTATTGTGACAAAGATGGAAATAGTTTTTCGTGTTATCCCGCTTTTTTTATTTATTTATTTTTTTAAATCCCTCATTTTCTCTGAGCATCCTCCCAGTTTCTTCTTCTCGATTCCCACAGGCATCCATCCCTACTGGTACAAACCCAATAATGGTTTCAAAGTATCTGGTTCTGCGTGGTGTCTGTAGAAAACAGAACCAATGATCTGCAGATCAACATGTTTCATGGGAAGATGGTCAGAAAAAAGTTCTGTGCTAACATTTGGATTAATGAGTCACTCAGCCCAACTCGGGGATTGTTGAGTTACCACTCTGCAAAGTTTTATGGACCAGTGATGCCAGTAAACAAACTGTGTCAACCCAAAGAGCCTGTTAGCCCAGCAGGAGAATGCTTGATGTGCTGAACATCTTGGTCAGGGGTAATACTTTAAAATCGTCTTATTAAGCTCAGTATGGAACTAAACAAATACTACTACGTTAATTCAAAGCACTACAAACGACATCTTTTCATATTTAATGACACTGTGTTCCTATTTCCAGCCTCATCCATCAGAGAATTGCTTATCTCATGTCAGCGTGAAAGCCTTCAAATTGTAGATAATGCCTTACACCGCTTCAGACAGAGGTAATTCTCTTCCCGATAAAAATGGGTGACAACAATTTGATCATTTTGCTAAAAAACACATTCTGTTCAGAGCTGGACAAAAGCAACCAGAAAGGTTTCTTTTATCTCTTCATTTCTTTGCACAGACAGAGCACATCCTCGCATTCAGAGCCGGGGTTTGCATTTCGTTTGCCAGCTGAGCTCGAGACCCGGGAGATTTCCCGAGCTGGAGAAGTTTTTCAAACAGCTCTGCAGGTTTTCAAGAACAGAGCAAAAAAAGAGTGTAAAATAAAAGCCTCAGCATCAGGTGGGTTTGCCTTCTTTCAATAAATGCAGTCTCAAAATCATCTTTTTAAATTGGTCACTAATTCCTTCACTTTGATCATGTAGGAAAAACAAGTTGACTTTAATGGGAACGGACTAAATCTTTATCTGATTTATTTAAAATTGTCATAAATCACAAAAAAGTTAGATTAATTGATTATGCCCTGTCTTTAATGTGCCGCTGTACCAGAGCTGTTATCATTGGAAGACATGGAGCTGCTGGCAGAGCTGTCTCAGTGTCCCACTGCAACACATGCAGACGTCTGCAAGCAGAGCCATCACAGTATCTACCGCATGATATCAGGGGTCTGCAACAACCGGTAAGCAACCTGTCATGTCAAAGAGGAGGAATGGTCCACACTGCAAAACACTTTCACAGACTCAAAAATGCTAATACACCTTTTTATGCTGCCAAACTCATCATGGTTCAATCTCTGCCTTTCTAAAAGCATAGCGCATCATATCAGCATCATATCAGCTGTCAGGCATCAAAAGTGTCAAAAACGTCTTCCTTAAAGCTGCAAAATGTTGCACGTGTGTCTACACATTCCTCCTTTAAATGCTATTCCTCATTACATTCTGTGAAACTGTCCCCGAGATATATCATAACTAAAGCATTTAAAATAATTTCATAAGATGGAGGATTGATCCGTATAGTTTCATTTCCTGACTTTGTTCTCAGTCAGTTTGTAAATCAAAGAAAATACACTTTTTATTTCCATTTAACTCAGCTTTATCTGTACATTTCACAGCAGTCTAATGCAGCTTATTGTAGCGGCGTTGCTGAACCCCTTTATGGCCATTAACAAGATATTTTTTTATATAAAAACCTGCAATGTTTATTAAAAGCACAATTTGTGATATCTGTGATATTTTCAGCTTGTTATTATCGGCATCAGTTAGTATCTTATACATTTTCTTTATCCCATCTTTATAGAATATGTTTATAATATACATCAAACTCTTCAACTAAATCTCATCTAACTTATAATATCTAAATATAAGCTATATAATGAGTAGTTTTCCAGATATATATTTTTTGTTTTATTTGTTTGGTACAACTCACAATAAATCCTGTGGCTGTGACATCATCAATCTGCTTTGTCCCTTGTCACTTTCCGGTAATTTTATATTAATACTTGTGTGAATATGGATGTATATTAAGTTTTAGCATATAAGCAAGCACTTATTTAGGTGAAATGCTCATGCTCCCTTCAGGATCTGATGTGGAAGAAATGTTTTTAAATATAACCATGTCAAAAGGAGAATGAATTAACAAGCTGCAACAACAGTTGCTGTACTGTACGTCTATGAAACCGTCTTTATGCACAGGTTCAGGCCTTATCCGGCATTTCAGCACAATCTCTGTTACTCTTCATGGCAGCAGTGGTTGTTTTAGAAAATCACCTAAAATTACACAGTTTCAAGTCAAGAACTCTTTTCATGGTTATGACAAAAAGCCAAGGAGCATTTCTATACTATTTTTTTCCAGAGATTTTCAGGAAGAAAAGATGTGGAGGATGCGTGTTTAATCCCAATTTGGAGTAAAGTCATCCTGTCATTGATCGTCAATAACACTACTACTTTCAAATAAAGTTATTCCCTGGGACAAACTGAGTGGTTGGAACAACAGCAAAATGAGGACATATTATATTAAGCTTGCAATCATAATGTATTGGATAACCAGCAGAGATTTATTAGATTAACGTATTAAGTTGTGTTTAATGTATCATTGTTTGTGTGCCGGATTGAGATGTTTTTAACAGCAATAACACACCATTCAGAAAATATTGTGTATTCTTTTTAACTGATATGCAGCTTATAAACATTACAAGCATCCAGGAAGTCAGCCGGTTTGGATTTAATAAGACAGAAAAGGGAGTAAATATTGTAAATCACAGCAGAAGCTATGTGTTATGCCGTCCGTGTTTCACATCACAAGTCTGAAAAGGACCGGCTGTTTTTATTAAGTACACCTTTTGAATTGCTTGTTAATGTAAATGGTCAATCACAGCAGAAACTCTGTGCAAATCAAGCATCAGTGGGAGGGATAAAGGGGGTTTAAGGGACATTGAATGTGTCATAATTGTTGGTTTAATATGCTGGTCTGAGTATTTCTGAAGCTGATGTTCTGGGATTTTCACACAGTACCGTCTCTGAGTTTACAGAAAATTGTCTAAAAAAAAAAAAAGGAGAAAATATTCAGTGAGCTGCAGTTGACTGACTTAAAATGGGGCAGACTGGCTGGAGATGATAGAAAAGCCACAATAACTCAAATAAACACTGTTGTCCACTATGTCCCCTGCACTTTTTACTGTCCAAAAACAATATTTTGCTACAGAAAACAGATAAATGTCAGGCACTAGGACTAAGCGGAAAATGGCCTGTTTTTCACTGCGTTTTATTGGTTCTGCTGTTTCTTCTCTGATTGGCTGTCCCTGCAGTCACACCTTGCCTGAACAATTTAATGTGGAAGTCACGTGGTTCATGAAGCTTGACTGTTTTTGAAGCGTTTTCTCTGGTAAGTTGCTGAAAGTGCAACATTTCAGCAAGAAATGAAGTCAGCTGTGGTATTTTATTTTGTTAGTTACACAACTAAATAACTAAACCTAACTAAATAACAAATAAACAAAATAAATAACTAAGATACTTGTGTATTTACAGTCTGGTTTGTAGGCTACAGACATAAGTTGTATCAACTTAACTTACTTTGTAACCACCTACTTTAACCAGTATATTGATGGAGATGTTTACCTAACAGCTGGGCTAAAACATTAGCAACATGAAACAGCAGACTGGATGCTAGAAATATAACAGGTAGGTCCTGCTGCATCTATGAGGGAAGCACAGGAAGACCGACCTAATAACAGAACCACAGCGTGTCTGTTTAGGCATCTTTTACAAATAAGTTAATGCAAATATTTTAGTGTTTAAGGTGCTTGAGATCATCTTAGATTGTTTCTGAATACTGCTACTACTACTGCTAATAATAATAATAAAAATAAAACGGATGATTAATAAATAATAACAAATATAGTTGAAAATGATTTAATAATCATAACAATATTAATCATAATGGTAAAAAAGTGAGATCTGTGACAGTTAAAACCTCCAAACAGCTGATAATTCAGAAACTATTAAAATCAGTAAATCCACAGATGAGAAACAGGAACTATGAAACATTTGTCAGATGACACGTTACCGTTTCTGTGCAGCCTGCACCAGCTTTTGACAACGAAGCAGAAAGCGTGGAATACAGAGGTCTTCTATCTGGTTCTGCCACACTGATTGCAATACGCTTCTTTACAAACTGTCAGTAGTGAGTCAGGCAGTGTAAAAGGATTTCAGTGGCCGTGTGGATTAAAAGACACACAGCCTTTTTTCTTTAAATAAACTCTTTTCACATTTTAACTGCAGATAAACATGTTGGGTATCACACACTGGGTAGAGCTTTACGTCCTCACAATTAGGTAACACAGCTGTGCTTTCTGTATGATATTCAGACCAGTTAGGACCCTTTTCAAAGGAAGCCCAATAAGACCATGTACTGTTTTGCTCTATGGTATTTTTATTTTAATATACTGTTCATAATTCTCTTATTTTTAAGGGAAAATCCTCACTGGGGAGCAGCTAACACTGCCTTGGTCAGATGGCTTCCAGCTGAATATGAAGATGAGGAGGGAGAACCCAAGGGTTGGAACCGGGGACGACTCCATAATGGATTCCTACTTCCCCCGGTAATCTACAGAACTCAGAACAGGCTCAAAAGTCTCAGCTGAAATTACAGCAGTTATGAAGCCAGCTCAGCCTGCAAGTTAATGCAGAACCCATTTATTTTCCAAGCTGTTTTAAACCCGATAATGGCCACGGCTATTTAGGAAGAGGCGAATGTGTGCGTGAGATGACACAGATAGCCGCTACATTTAAATATCCCAGCCAGGGCTTAAACATTCACAACCTCTGCAGCTTGAAATGAGCCGGGGTCCAGTCATGTGGATAAACATTACTATTCCTTTCAAACAGCAGAGGAATCTGAATCTGTTCTGCTGATTGTCACTTGGACTCTTTTTCCTAATTTATGCTCTCATTACAGAATGAGGTACGTTAGAGGAGAAACCTATTAAATATGCATCAGTTGTCACCATTCTGCAGTTTACCTCCACATATGAGAGCTATAATTTAGTGTTTCACATAATCAGCCATCTTTGATCCTTACCATTCCACTTTTTAATGTATGAGTTTAAGCAAATAGCATCTTAGAATACTCCATGTGTTGCATAACTTGTTTTAATCAGTTGCCAAATTTACTTTTTGCTTCAGAAATTAGAACAAGCACAGCCCCTCTGAACAGCATCAGCTATTTTTCTATTTATAACATTAGTCAAAGGAATAAAGAAAGGAACTAGATTGGCTTTTATTTTAGTCAGTGATGATTTAATAAAAGGAAATGTAACTGTAAAAGTAATCAGTACTGAAATGAACTTCTGTCAACAGCCTCGGAGGATCAGCAAGGAAATAATGAAGAGCTCCTGTAAATGGAGGGATGATGACTACTCTCAGCTGCTGGTGGAGTGGGGCCAGTACATTGATCACGACATAACCTTTACACCTCAAAGCATTAGCAGAGCTGCTTTTTGGACAGATGTAGACTGTCACGAGACGTGTGAAAATATGCATCCATGCTTTCCCATCAAGGTAAGCTGAAAACATCCCGTATTTTGTCCCTCAGCTTTTAGACGTCACTGTGCTTCAATTATTGGGAGCATTTTGATTTAGTTCAATTGGGAAAATAAAAAGAAACATTTTTATATCCATTTAAAATTAAACTGGTTAATTAAACTGATTATAATGGGGGAGATAATAAAAGTATTTTTACTGATACTGAGGTTTGCTGTGCTAAAATTGCAACCAGTATTGTTTTCTACTGAGTCCCTTTATTACTATACATCTTCTGTATCTTTTTAAAAAATATTTATTTATTTTTTAAATAATTTGAAATTGTTTTACTTGTTAAAATTTTATTTATAATTATTTTATTGTGCATTATTTAGTGATATTTGACTCTGCAGCACATTGGAGACATTTTTTTTAATGTACTTAGTAAATAAAGTGGATTATATTGGATATATATGCATCCTTTTTCTATATCCGTTTATTCCAGTACAGCGATATAGGAGGCTGGAGCCTTTCCCAGCTGCTGTGGGCAAGTGGAAGGTTACACCTTAGACAGGTTGACAGTCTATCGCAAAGCTAACACGACAACAACAATAAATTCCTCACGCTCAGGAAATATTTAGGAATTCCAATAAACGTAGCTAGCATGTTTTTTTGTTGTTTTTTTTACTTTTGATATATTTATATTTTTATGGACTTTGGAAAAATGCTGGAACACCCCAAGAGCAGCTGTGCAGACATGGAGAGAACATGCAAACCGCAGCTCAAATCAAGGTTCATACAAGCAACTTTCTGCAGAAATGAATCGGATTTGAACGCAGCACAGGAATAATTTGTTATTATTTCTGTTTCAATAAAAAAAAGATTATTGATGTGGAAATAGGCAGGAAATGTTGAAGGCAATGAAAATGTGTTTGTAAAAGCAAAGCAGAAATCCATATTTTAAGACCCCCGCACCAGGTTAAAGGCCAGGACTTGACTCAGAGCTGCTGGAAACCATTCAGTATAAATAAGGGAAACCACTTTGGGAGGATGACTTAAACTTACCAAATACTGAAGAGATGCAGTATTTAACAACATTAAAACATTGTACTTCTAAATGTTAATGTTCTTAAGAGAATGTGCAAACCTTGACATGGAGGAGGTCCCCTGACACAATTACAGGCTCTGAGTGGTCTGAATAAGGAACACCACAACTCTACCATTGTTAAATATTTTACTCAGGCTGGATGGAGAAAATAATCTTTATTCTCTCATCTTTATTCTACTGTGCAGTTAACTCATGATAAAAATGTGAATGTTACGACCCTGTTTGGCAGAAGGGGTCTCTGTCGTAACTACATAAGATTTGCACGGTTGTGAAAATGAATTTATTATTCTCCAAGAGGGTATCGGTACACGCACGTGGTCCGGGACCACCAGAGTTTGGGTTTACAAAGCTGTTCAAATCAACAAAGGCATAAAACAAAATCCTAACAAACAAACTGGGATGGCCAAATCCCCAAGGTATGCAATATACAACACCAAACCAAAATAAAACAGGCCTCCTAAAAATGTTAGCAAAAGGGAGAGCAGCTTCAAAAGCTAAGGTTAACAAACCGTATCTAGTACTAATTACAAACAAAATACTCAAATCCTATGTATAAGTACAACAAATATATATTATATTTATTTACAAATCTACAAATGATCAACATACTGTGTACAAATACAAACAAACAAAATCCTAACTAGCCCAACTCAGACTACACATTATGTAATATACAAATAAACAGAAAACCAAGTAGTTTTAACACCACTGGAATAACACTAAATACACATACCAAAACACAAAGATCCTAAATACTAAACTACGTCAAAATACCAAAACCAAATCTAAGCTAAACTAATCACCACAAAATGAGCTAATGTACAAAGTGCTCCACAAATACCAAGCCGAAGTCACAATGTCCGCAAATCCACAAGCCTAGGAGAAAGAGTCCGTTTCCAAACAATTTCTCCGTGAAATGACTGATGTGGCCTTTTATTTCTGTGTGGGATGGTGATTGGTTGAGAGTCTGACGAATCCGGAGGGTGCAGGCGAAGGTGTGTGGTGATCAAGTCCTCTCCAGGTGAGGGTGCAGGCAGGTTGACAGGAGGGAAAAATGAAATGATTACTGACATGACAGGCGTCATGTAAAAACATAACTCAGTGACAACATGATGAAAATGCATGTAGATGAACATGTTGCTGATGGTGAGAATCAGCGGAAAACGAAGAGATCCTGAAGGGTTTGTTTGAGAAAGACCGATGTAGAACGTACCCGACGTCTCTCCCAGGAAGCTTGTCCCTTTATATGTCTCATGTAGTTTCACTTAGCGGGTTTTAAATGCACTGATTACCACATAAAGGAGTTGTGTTAGTCATCACCTCCCACAATGGATCCTGCCTGCTTCTGGAGTTGCATTTATTGGGATCTCCTGCAGCTGCAGTAACACATTTTCTTCTTGTTTCCTGCTTTCTGCACATGAATTGTCACACAGTTTGCAGATGTTTTCTGATTGGTCTCATTGGTGCAGACATTTGAATCTAAAACAAATAAGGTATTTTTGGGTGAAATTTGACCAAAAAAGGGGGAATATTTATATTAGTTTATTATTTATTATTTGTAAAGGATAAAAACAACACTTATTAAAGACAAATGCAAGGATACAAACAGTTGTTGGTATAAAACACTGTAAAGTGAAATCTTTATACTGATTTACAAGACAAACTGAAAGATAATTGTTGTACTTATAAATAAATTGACCTCATCTAGTGTTTTTAATGATGGCTGACTAGTCAAAAATCTCCAGAAATGGAAGTTTAACGAACAATATCAAGGCTATAGCATATCATAACTTAGCATAGCCTCGGTTTTTATTTGAGATGTTATCCTCTGAAAATAATCAGTGCTTAATAAATGCTAATGATTTCTTTCCAGAACTAATACAGCAGCCAGTAAACCTGAGATTCAAAGTATTTGAATTCATCAGGACTTTGTCTTCCCCGCAGACTGAGGAATCGCTCTGCATGCCTTTCCATCGCTCAACACCAGACTGCCGTGTCCGCTTTGGGTCTGGAATAAAACAAGCCGTGCAGAGACAGCAGCTGAATGGCATCACATCTTACATCGACGCTTCGCTTGTGTATGGTCACTCTCCACAGCAAGAGAGCTTTCTTCGTGACCTCTCTGGCCTCAACGGGAAACTTGCTGTCAACGACCGATTCAAGGATCCACGCGGAAGAGCTTATCTTCCTTTTGTAGCCAAGACGCCCTCAGCATGCCGCATGGATCAGCAGGGGGAGAGAGTGGAGTGTTTCAGTGCTGGTGACAGCCGGGTCAACGAAGGTCTGCCCCTGATCGCTTTGCATACGCTGTGGCTCCGGGAACACAATCGAATTGCAGAAGCACTGAAGCACATTAATGATCACTGGAGCCCTGAAACCATATACCAAGAAACACGCAAAATTATTGGAGCTCAGCACCAGGTATGTGACCACCCATCCACATCCAGCTGGTAGAAAAGTTGCATGGAGAAAATCTTTGAACCACTGCTGTTTAATTCTTTTTCAAACCATTTTCCCATGAAATGACGGTATTTAATAATTCACATTTAAATGATTCTTTAAGTAAATAATTCAGGAAGGATTTCTTGATATAGTTTTATTTATTATTTGTGACATCTGTGAACTAAAACTGTGTTAAGGACGGATAGAGATTACAGGGAAATGGAACAATACCCATCAAAGAACGATCTAAGTGATCATTAAATCATCTTTCACAAACAACCCAGCTTGGAAATAAAATCTTTAGCAGTAAAACGTAAGTGTCAGCCTCATGATGTATGAAAGCATAGTTTTCAGAAGTGAAATTAGGAGTGGTTCAGCTTTTATCCTTCTGGCTTTATACTGATATTAGCTTTTATACTGGCTGTTTGCTTTCACATGAGCTACATTTCATGTTTCAGGAGTTTATTGAGGGTTTAATGAAGGTTTTTTACAAGCTGGAAAAAACAGCAGCACAAAGATGAAGCTTAGGTTAAAAGCCAACTTTATGTGAAATATTTGCAGTTTTGTATGTATTTATACATTCACTCCATTCACCTGATTATCACTCATTTGTCTGAGGCAGCAACATTTCCAGTGTAGTTGTTGCAGAACATTTAGCATTGACTAGAAAAATGGCTCCATGCGGTGCAGACTGGCTGCCACTGCACATTTTTGTTTTGTCCACATATATACAAGTTTGAGTTAAATTATGTAAAGCTTTTGGATGTTTCATCAACATGAAACTCACATTTCCAGAGTCTGAAAACATCCAGCCTTTTTCAATCCCGCTCATCCATTTAAGGCTTGTGGGTAGATGAGCCTATCCCAGCGATAGGTGGGCGAGAGGCAGGGTACGCCCTGGAAGATCGCCACTCCCTCACAGGGTGAGTCTGAAAATGGTCATTTACCATTAAGGTTTAAAAGCCAATAAAGTGGGAAATGCCACAGTTTTCTTACCATATCACAGAAGGCCCCATAGAGTCACTTCCTGCACAAACCCAGAGAACGGGTTCAACAATGGCTGTTCATATGGTTGCCTTTATGATGCAGAGGCTATGATGCCAAACCACCACTGTCCACAAGTAGACATAGAGAACATATGTTCCCAAAAAACATCCTCCATGTTGCTTTTTCTACTTGCTGGATTTCTGGGCCAGCGTTACAGCATTTTCTGGGGTCTGGATCATGTACTACAACGTTTCCATGTGAACGCACATCTGTTAAATGTTTTTTTATGTCTTCGTTTTTCTATTTTTTCTTTATGAAAAAATGAGTTCAGCCTCTATTTAGACATTTATTATCAAACCTTGTGTCAAAACTTTCTGATATTTCTTTAATTTCCTTCTTTTCATTTCATAAGTGGTCAAATTTTCTTTAACAGAAGAGAAAATATAATCAGCACTACGACTAGTTTCAAAAGGAGAATGTTTGCAATGAACGAATGAATCCTTATTTATCAAAGCAAAGCATTTTGTTGGTCTCTAAAAATGAGTTTTAGTTTCCATTAAGAAGCAGGAATCATGCAAGAAAAATCCACATTTTTATTTTGGATTTGTTTGTTGTCACACATTACATCAAACTATCATTTATAAGATGTAATGCCACAAAGTTTACATGCATGTTATTCTGAAGCTAAAAGTCAAAGCTAATCCACCACTAAAGGAGCATAAATATGACCCTCAAGCGAGACGTTTTTTTATGTGTGTATTGTTTGTTACCCCAAAGTCTCGTTTTCTGCAGAATTCTCTTTTTTTGTAGGAAGCTGTCCCTCATTCCAATAAATTCCTATTTAAATGTGAGTTATATGTGCAAGGCTAAACTTGAAGGACCCAATACCTTATTAAAAAAACATGTTTTGTGAACATTGTCCATGTTTCAGGGTTACCAATGATGATAAATGTGAATGGATGTAAAGATTCTTGTCAAAATCAGGGAATTATGATCAATTTTCTTTATTTTATTATTCAAGTTATTTTGTTCCAGCTTGCTGGACGGGTTCTAATAATTTTCTCTTAACTTTGGACTCTCTAGGTGAGATGGGAAGCCACAGCTGAGTAATAGAAAGAGTCATGTAATGTGCTTTAAAGACTGTTGAGGAAAATAAATTCTCCTGGAGGGGAAACAAACTCATCTAGCATTAATGAGCACAGTGACTTGAGCACATGCCTGCAGATCGAATATTCTCCAATTATCTATCAAAGGACAAACTAATGCAGGAGATGGTGACACGATAAAGAAAAGATATTGCTGATTTGTTTGTACAGTGAACTGAGCAAGAACTATAATCAGGTCTGAGAGAAATTTAGCATAACCTGGATTTGAGTTGATTATTAAAAATGTAACATTGATGGCATTCAAAGAGCAAAACAAACTAGAAAAATAGTGGCTGCCTGCAAGCTTTTCTGTGTCTGCAGCTGCTGTTGCCGATGGCAAAATGCATGCACGGATATGGGACGGGCTGTGAGAAGTAAAAACTACACTGGAGTCATGCAAAGAGCAGAGAGAAGATTGCATTTTAGAAACAACAATAATGAATGAAAATGCATTCAAACAAACATGCAACAGCAAAGAGTTTTAGGAGGATTTTTTCACGCTTTGGGTTTACCCAAAAATAACTATAATCTCTGAAGTGAACAAGGAAATATTCTGGTTGTCGTGTCTTTCTTTTTCTGAAATACAAGCACTCTCATATAAAACTTTAAAACGATAAAAGCAGCTCCGTTTTTATTACTTTTTTTATTAAAATTTGATCTCAGGTTATTGTTTTAGTTGTTTGTGTCATACTGACCGCTGAGATTGGAGCAGTTTGACGTTTCAACAACGGACACCATGATTGCTGCTTTTTTTATTCCTCTGTTGTCCCAGAACAGAAACCTCTTGTTTGAATGTTTCAGCATTGTTCACTCCAAATGGCCTCAAATTAGACCTTGTGGTAACAAAGAGAAAATAAATCATTGAAGAGAAGCTTATGCAAAATGACATTTTGCATTAAATGAGTCAAAGCTGCCACTTTGTGTTAAATATGCAAAGAGCACCAGGCACCACGTAGATTCAAAGGTCAAGAATTAAATAAGATTTGTGCATGTTAAGTCATTGTCCTGATAAATAAATGAGCAGGAACGAGTGGTTGTTTTTAGCAGCATATAAAAGAAAGCTGATTCATTTTAAGCAACGTCAGCCATGATAAAAAGTGAAAAGCTGCTTTTACAGGAAAAAAATCTGCTGATTTAAATTAATTCAGAATTTATCCAAAGCTGACAGCTGCTGCTTAAACATCTAAGGAGCAACATGAATCGGCCACTTCTGTCACTGCAAACTCTCACAGGGGTCTGTTCAAATCACAAGTCGAGTTCAGTTCACATTCCTTAAAGCTTCAACTCCTTTAGGCGAGTTACTGCTTAAAGGGCTTTTCGATTTCATGTGAAGCTAAAAACACAAAAAGGATCAAATCTAACCTCCTCTAAAGGACCATTTACAGCACAAAGATGCAGAGCGTTTTGTCTTCTGCTACGTTTACGTACATCACAATCCCTGACAGACCGACGGGAGTAAATACGACCTGAAAGGACGGGGGCGGTGTGTGTGTGTGTGTGTGTGTGTGTGTGTGTGTGTGTGTGTGTGTGTGTGTGTGTGTGTGTGTGTGTGTGTGTG
>JBAMIG010000021.1:3840251-3853854 GCA_037177335.1 Kiunga ballochi | reverse complement strand
CTCGGGTGGTTTTGGGGGGGGGAAGAAGAAAAGCAAGCGAAAAAAAAAAAAAGGAAGGCGTGTCAGTAAGTGGACCCCCCCCCCCCCCCCCCCCCCCCCCTCCCCATATTTCTCATTTAAAACAAATAATGTTCATTCAGGGAATGAGAGTAGCAGAGGAAATACTAAATGCTGACTTAAGTAAGTTTAGACAAGAACTCAGACAGAAAAGAAAGTGGAGCCAACGTAATCACTGCTTCACGGTGAAAATTCCTGCTTTTTATTGTCTTTATCTACAGTTTCTCCAATTCCCTAATTTCTAACAAAATACCAGAGATCCTGATATGGAAAGACTCTCTGCAGAGTTTCCTCTCAGCAAAGTAAACACAGAAGCACTTAAACACAACACAGAGCTGTCTGAGATGCACAATCAGTGCCTGCACAATAACACACACCTTACCAGTGCAGAAGTAAACAATTAGAGAAAGTAGAAAACTTCAGGGTGGACGAAAACAAACCCAAAAAACTTTTATATAACTTTAGACATAAAGATCAGGTCTTCAGGCTTTTTGCTTCACATGCAAGTTGTTTATTTACATGTGTGTTTTTAGTGATGTTTATCTCTTTTGCAATGCTGTATTTTTAATACTTATAATGCTTTAAGATTTTTTTTTATCTCACCTGCACATTTTGATATCTTGTGTATATTTTTTATAGCAGCTGTTTTTATTCTGTGCAAAAAAAAAAGGGAATAAGATACACCGGCATGTCTGAGTGGATTTGTTTTTCTGCAAATGAAAACACGTCTTTTTTTATGAACAGAAATCTTCAAGCAGCTGTCAGAAGGGACGACCATGACGCTCCATGAACCAGAGGTGCGGCCATTTTAACTTTCCAGCTGTGTTTAGATTCATTCGATGACAGAAAAGGACATTTTACTGCAACTCATCTCTGACTCATGAAATAGTATTTAATTCTTCTGTTTTCCTTTCACAGTGGATGTACCTTGCCATGTACACCTAAACTGACAGAGAAGATGAACTTCTGGATTCTGTGGAGAAGCAATTCCACATGAAGTGTATTTTTTAAATCATGTGTATCCACAGTTACACAGTATTTTGTTTTTTTATCATCTCAGATTTGGTAAACAAAACAAAACAAAAACAAAAGTGAACTTTGAATTTAAGAAAGATTTGGGTCTAATCCAGACTCGTCTAGTTTGTTGCCATGGCACCATTGAGTTAATTGTTTGAGCCGTGGTACCATCGATACTTCTGCCTGCAATCAGTAAAAAGTCTTTTTTTTTTATATTCTTCTGCTTTTATTAGGTGAAACTTTGCAGCCAGCATTTCTTTGAGGCTCATGCCAATAATGAACTGATGTGGTTTCCATAGCGACTCAGTATAAATAGTGTATCATTACATAAAAAGATTAAACAGGTTTCTGCTTCATATTAACTTTCCTAATCATTTGTTAAACCTAAATGAACCCTTAAGCAGCTTATTATAATATCATGCATGTGCTTTGCATTAATTATCAAGTTATAAGACTCATAAAACACACACAAGCATCAGCTCAAGTTTTTCATTCATCATGTTACTTTATGTAGGGATTTTAGTTGGGAATGAGTGGAAGACCACCTACTGGTCTCTTATTTTCTTAGGTGTAATGGATCTGATGATGTTTGCTTTTGAAGCATTTATTATCTAATTAGCTGATGAGGGCAATTTAAACTAGTCCGCAGACGCTCCTGAACTTTGGTTCCACTTTTTGTTTTTATTGCAATGGGTGGCTGCCTGCTTAATTATCATAACATCCACCCAATCCTGCAAGTCCCAAGTCTCCAACTGAAGGGCTACATGTCCGCCACTTTTTCATGCCTAAAACAAGCAACAGCACTTTTACACAATGGAGGAGAAGCAGACATGCAGCCTCAGTGTTCTGTCAGTCTGATATTTGGTGCCATTTTGTCAGATTAAATGATGGATAATCAGGAGCAGGCAGGTGGTCCGTAATGTTAGCATGCCACATTAAGATGCTAAAGGATTGTATGCTTTTTCAGTGTTTACTGGTGATGGTGTTATTGAGAAAAATAACTGTGGTAAAATCCTTATCCTGTCATTAATGTAAGCCAGTATATTAATTTGTTTGCACTTTTTGTTTTTTCTTTACAAAATAAAGACTTTATTCAAGCCTTTGTCATGTGCATCATATTTCCTTTTACCACAGCGACTGCTAGAAATGAAAGAGGAGTAAGCTTGTTGCACAGAAAATCTGCAGGACTCCCCATAAAAACACATAATCCATGAAATCCTACACAGACTATAATTTATTAGTTTATATAAATGAATAGTTTACATTTCCTCTGGATTATTGAAATTTCTCAGCTCTTCACCTGCATTCAGCTGCTTATTCCAATGAATTGTTGCAGGTGGTTGAAGCCTTTATCCCAGCAAGCATTGGGCAAAAAAACAGCTACACCCTGCAGCCTGTTAACTCATTAAATCATTTTAACACAAAAAAGCTGAAATGCATACACAAATACATGGCACAACAAATATAAACCTAATAAACCATCATTTCTTTCTCTTAATATACTATTTTTATGGATAAAAACAAGACAAATACTATTTACAATAGTAAAAATAGGTAGGCTACGTTTTCCTGACCAAAATAAAAGTACTAATTCTAAGCACTTCACAAAGTAGATATAATGTTTTGTTCCCTAAAAACAACCAAAGAATCACAGAAATACTTGATAACATTCCTGTGATTTATTGCAGCACAGAAAACATTTATGTTGCTGCATTAATCTTTTCTATTAAGCATGGTCTTATTTAAATAAAGACAGAACGCACACAGCCTGATCGCTTTGTTTCTTATGGGATCACTTTTCATTCCTTTGGCTGATATTCAACAGATCACAGCTCAGTGAAAGTGTTTTAATCAAATAATAACCCCATGTAAAGAAAAATAGTACTCAGTCCTAACAAGAAACTCCTTTATGCATTTAAAAAAAAAATTTAGAAAGTTAAAATCTCTTTCTTTAGGTTAAATTTGAACCAAGACCATTTTTAAAAAAAAACAAAAACAAACCTGATTTAGACATTTAATGTCCTTTTAATCTCATTAAAGACAAACACACACACGCATGAGCTTTTTATTTATATGCATTTATTATTAATTCAATACTAATTTGAAATAAACTAAACTTTTTAATTGACTCTAATGATTGAATACACATTAACAATTTATATAAAAGTGATTAAATCCATTTTTTCAGTGTCAGATGGAAATGTCACATTTTGATTCCTGTTAAAACTCATTTAGTTTCACAGAACAGAACAAAAAGCAGAAATAGATATATTGTAGCGCACTTTTCTTTACAATCACATAAATATTAGGAATAACCGTTTAAAAACATTACATTACATTTATGGCAGCAGAATTTTAAAGAAGTGATTGATTTGATTTAGGGTGCTGAAGCTGAGGCTTTGTTTTGGCTGCTTGTAATCATATTTGCAGAATAGCGGTCAGCAGAACAGACATGAAGATCAGAGCCGGGAGGTTTACAAACTCCTCTCCACCACCTCTGTTAGAAGCTGGAAGTCAGACACAGATTAAAGACAGTTAATACAAATAGTAATTACTCACATCATGCAGCAGATATATGGCTAATTTAAAAATGTCGCAATGTGGGTTCAAACAACACTTATTGTAATAAACTGGACTCACCTGGTGTTGTGGTTGCATCAGTCAACTTCTCTGTTGAGTCACACAAGATAGAAATGTGTCAGATATGCAGTGATATAAATAGAGAACAATAAAAATCCTTTAATTCTCCATGAAGCATATTTTATTCTGCAGCTTCCTTCCCACTAAACATCATGAAGGTTAACTTTTCATTAATATCTTTTACTTTATCAGCTATTATTAATTAATAGCACTGTAGTGTTATTTGTACGCGATCAAATAAAGTGAAAGATTATTGTATTCAAGTTAAAAAAATAGTTAACGTGTATTGTACCATGAGGCAGTGCAGTGGATGTAGCACATCCACTCACCCATCATCAGGAGTTAAACGTCTTGTTTGGGTAGAATAGAGGAAAATTGTGTGTGTGTGTGTGTGTGTGTGTGCGTGTGTGTGCATGTCTGTATTATTGTGTGAAAGAGAATTCACAGGTTTTTTTATGCATAAATTATTTTTAACCACAGGAAGCCACAACATTTTGTCTCAATGTTATAAAACATGCTTTATAAATAAAATTAGTTTATCATCATTTTCAAATGCAAAGTTATTTAACAGTTTATTTTACATTTACAATGTTAGAATTCATCCCTCATTTCACATTAATTTACTCATTATGACTTATGTAGGTCATACTGTGTAAAGTACCACATGCATTTCTAATAAATAGAATGATCTGTTACCCATTCATCTTAGTGTTTGTTAGTGTAACATCAGTTCAAACGGTTGCAGGTTAAGTTGCTGTAAAATCTTGAGGGATACATTTTCTACCTTTTCAAAAACATAAATACTGACTTGTCAATAATGGTTTTGCAAACACCACATTTTCCATCTTTACCTGTTGTAGCTGAAGCATTCACAGGTCCAGCTGTAGCCGTCACAGTGCCATTGGATGTAGCTGGTGCTGCAGTGGAAGCTGTAACGGCTGAAGCATTCCTGTTGCTGATTAGACCCACACCAAGTTTGTCCAGTTCCGACTGCAGCTGCAAGTTTATCCACGTCTGAATCAGGGTATCGTTCTCAAACAGCTTCAGATCGCGTACATGGCTTCCCATGAGGCCCTGCACGTTGGCCACAGTTAAAGCCTGTGGAGTTCAAAACAAAAAGAAACATCAGCTTCTTTTTCTAAATTCACTTTTAGCCTAAACTACTTTAACAGCTGTTTATAACGTAGCATTCATACAGCAAATACAGTAGTGATACATTGCATTGCAGGGCTCAGTTTCTTACCCTCTATGTTTACACTACTGGATTGAACTGCATTCCTTATGATGAACTCATTTACTGCCAAACACAATAAAAAGGCGCTTTTTTTTAAAAAGAAAAACCTCTTAATGGGACGGGCTGCGAGACACTCCGGCGGAGCTCCTCTGTGAAAATCAAGCTTCAATCATGTCCTTTAGTGTAATTATAACTGGATCTGGTAGATGGCAGTGACAAAGGCTCAGTGCAGCATAGCTGAGATGCGGCAGAGAGAGGAGAGTTTAGTGAGGAGAGAGAGAGAGAAGAGTGACGTTTGAGCATCATATCAGCAGCCTGACTCATCTGCTGAATACGGCTCACAAAAGGAAACTGATCCAGACTCATCGGATAAAATGTTGCCGTCTGGATCAGCATCCAGCAGCAGAGGATTATCCAGGCACGCATAAACTTATGGAAAAAGCCAATGATGGAGAAACCGCAGCAGTCATAAGATGCATTTGCTTCAAATGACATCACACCAAAGTCATCTACGTAGTGGTTACATTGCTTTTTTTCCAGCATAATATATGAAACACTAAGAACTAAGCGCAAATTTTCATTTACATTGTGAAAAAATATATTAAACAATAATAGGAATTGCTCAGATCCACAATAGCGGAAGAGGAAAGCGTGTTTGTTTAGTAAAAAGCTCATTTTCTCAGCCTCTCAGGTCAAAAGCTGCAATTTTGCAGAAACATCTCAATTTCCTACTGCAGAACGGAAAGAGATAGAAACAACCTGTGTACCTGTACGGCTGCATAAAGTTTGTTCAAAACCAAACAGAAAAAAACTCAAATATAATATTTGAATATAATATAAAATATTCTTACAGTGATCACATCCAGTTGAAGACTCCTGAAAACGTCAACATCCATGCTGATGTTCTGTGTCGACAAAGCCACCACGTCTGCAAGCGGTGCTCCACCTGTCAAAGTGGAAAAGGTTAAATCAGAGAGAAGTTCTTAAAAACAACACAACTATACAGACCGGTGCTGCTGATTCTCACCTAAATAGGCCTTGATTAAATTGTAAAAGTTTGTGGAACTGGAACGAAGTGAGCTGAAGGAGGAGTTACTGGTCTCATAGAGGATCTTTTTCTGCTCCGCTGAGCATGCGGTCACATTCAGAGGGTTGGCGTTTCTGACAGGGTGAGAAATAAAGAGAAAAAAAGCATTTGATAAACACCCACAGAGGTCAAGTCTGGCTTAAAAAGGCTCAAGATCTACCATTAAAGCTTTGAACTCTTTTCCATTTAATCCCAATTAATCTTTTACTTTGATATGACTTTATTCAGTTTGTTGTGTATAATGATTGTCCTTATTAGGACGGCTCAGGTTCTGCACCGCAGCACTACGACCGTTATGGGGCACGCTTACGCCCCCTACTGTCTGGTGCCTTCTCCAGGATTGTGCTTATTGTTGCCTTTGGCAGGAAAAGTGCGTTTAAATAAAGTTTTATTTAATTTAGTACATGCCACCAACCTGATACTGTTAGAGCTGATGGTTTTCAGTGTGTTAGTGCTTAATGAGCACAGGTAGGAGTCAATAATGTTCAGCTCAATGTTGCCCAGTGATGTCCCAGAGGTATTCAGATACTTTTCGATGATTTCTTTGATCTGAAACGTATGAAAGAGGACAAGTCACTCAATAACAATAATATCTAAGTGTTTGTAACTAGTGTTTTATAATTCAGATAATGTCTTTATTCCTGCCTTTGTTGTCTCCCAGGTTCCATCTGATGTTTGCAAAAGGGCTGCCAGGGTGCCAATTTTAGTGATGCTCCACTTAGAGATATCCCCAAGTGATGCAACACGAGACACTGAACGCAGCATCTGGACTTGCTCATCACGAACTCCTGATGGGTATGCCTAGAAAGCCAGAGAATGACTTGGAACATATGCATTGTTTTGATATAAAACTGAAATTTAAGAGAATACGAACAACATTAATGACATTTGAAAGCACCCCCTGATGCACTGGTTCCCATTGTATAGTAATATTGAGGTTTGGGTGACCCATAGTTTTAGGTCATAAAAAGTATGTTTCCACTTGTAAATCCTCAGATGTTCATTTTTACCTGGTTGACTTTCTGCAGAATGATTTTCTGGAAGTCAGCGTCATCAACTTTGTCGCAGATAGAGTCGAGGTTATTCCTCAAAACTGGGACGTCCAGGCAGAGGTCAAACTGTGTTTGATCGTAGCCGAAGGGGAAAGCATTGTCGCCAACAGTCACCTGGGTGATGTTGCCCACGGTGCAGCCTTATAGAGACAGGAGAACTTATGAGAGATCCATTTATAGCATAGTGCTGCAGCTAATGCATAAGAAATAAATGAAAAATTCATAAATTTTGGGTTTGAAAAACACCATCAAATGGTTTACCTGCTCCTCGTTTTGCCACTAGTGAGCTAGTCTCTTTAAACAGCTTCTTGAGATTGCTTTTCTCCGTTTTTGCTTTTCTTAAGTTGCCCATAAAGCCTTTCAGGAACTTCTGCTTTGTTGACTGCAAAATGCAGAGAAAAAAAGAAGATTTACAAAGAGATCTTTGTGCCAGTGGGGAAAAAAAAACTGTAGGATGCTTTTCTCCAGAAAGTTTTCCCAAAGGGATTCATTAGACCAATAAGTATCAAGAACAAGAAGAAGTTTAAGACGTACAATTTTGAAGATGCCCCAAATGTTTCTTGTGAGGTACAAAGGAAGGTTCCCAAGATCCTCCAGTGTCTGCTGGTTCCAGGTGGAGGGATTTCTGATGATTAAAGCCGGCATATTGGTATTCTTATAAATGCTACATTAAAAAGGAAGATGGTGCTACAAAACCTCAAAGATGTACAAACAACACTGGAACTAAGCTCCTTTCCCAGTGGGAGGCATTTAAAGCATTTGAGGATACAAACATTTAAAACTGGTTTATAAAAATATATATTTAGTTAAATGTTTTCTTGCTTCTCAAATCACTACCTTTTATGGTAATTTATGTGTCGTGTAATTATGTTCAGCAACTTTAAATGACCAAACGAAGCTGAAATCTGGATTAAAACTTCAGGTGAGGACAGTTGGAGCTTTTTACCCTCATCATATGTATTATAACAAGCTGTTAGAGAACACACTTTTTGCTTTATAAATCACAATAAATCACGTTACAATGAAAACTTAGCAACTCTCTGATTCTTATACCCGTATTTGGTTTTCCCAGACAGCAGTAGTGACTCCATGGCAGCCACCTGACTGTCAGAGAAGTCTTTGCACTCTTTGAGCTTTTCCAAGATGAAAGGATCTGAATTCCTGATGTAGGATCCATCCAGGCTGCAGGTCATGTTCCCCAGCACCTCGATGTTGTCCCTGCTCAGACTTGTCCCATTTATACCCTAAACAATCACAAAACAAGCTGGTAAACAGCTCCCCTTTATTAGCTTGTGGGTAACTAATGGCACAAGGTGGCAGCATTTAGATAATTATAAATGAAAAGAGAATTTTATCTGTTGCCACAAGAGCAGCCAAACTAACTAGGTTTCTATTAGATTTTTTATGTTTTATATATGGCGCTCACCAAGCAGATCCTGGCGTCACTGAGCAGCTGTGGAGACTTGTTCAAAATGGCTGAGGGCACAGTAAAATCTGCAGCACCCAGAGCTGAAAAGTACGACCTGCAGTTGCTTTTCTGGATATCTGTGTTTCTGTAATAATGTCGTTCAAAATGTTAAAAATCAGCAAACAGATTTTATTTGATTTTTTTTTAACTCAAACATATAATGCTGTGGAAATATGATCTACTTACTGGAAGTAGAGAAGCATGTCTGAGGGATAGTCAGTGAAGTTCTGAGAAAGTTCTGCACGGACCAGGTTGTACATGCAAGTCAGCTGGAATTCAAATATAAAAACAAAACTTTACACAAAAATCCAGAGCAGGAATAAAAGCATGAGGAGAGTAACCATTACCCAACCTTTACCAGATAATTAAACACTGTATTAGTAACGTATTATTTCACCTGTGCTTCCATCAGCTGCACCTTGGATCTGCCCCGTCTTGGTCTGCCAGCACGGATCAGTTGATGGATCCTACCGTTTTTCATTTTATCAGCTGATGTACACGTGAAGCCTTGCAGCACAGAAGAAGAAAGCCTTTGCGACGGATGAATAAGAAAGCACAAAAATAATAAATATAACATTTACAATAAGCTCTCAGTAAAAGATTGCAGGATATTTTTACTTACTGCTCAATGTCGAAGGCTGTTTCACCCAAATTCTCGAAAAACATGGTGGCCTAGGAGCACCAAGAAATAAAGTTTCACAGTAACAGCGTGAAATAACAGCTCTATGAGATATTATATTTTAGGCTTATTTGTAGATGCAACACAAGTACAGACTGACCTGATCTCGTGTCCATGTCTTTTTGTTGATCACATTGATGTTTGCAGTTGTACCAGAAAACAACAACAAGGATGGAGGGATCTCGGTTGCCATGGCATCAGGGACGTTCAGGACCACCATGGGTGAACTTGAGTCTGCAGAAATAATCTGCCAAGAAGGTAAATGTATTTATATTATGCTGTTTTTGAACTTGCAGTGTGTTAAATCTTACATTTTTTACATATGTTTGTTTAAATCAACCTGAGGTTTTAAACACAACACGCACATACACACACACACACATATATATACACATATATATACACATATATATATATATATATACATATATATATATATATATATATATATATATATATAAATATAAATATAAATATATATATAGTCTTTTCTGTATGTGTCTTGGCACTAAAAACGGATCATTGTGACTCAGCCTATAAAGGCTGGTCTTTATAATAACTAACTTGTACCTTTTTGATGAAGGTCTGCTGGACAATCTTTGGAGCTGTCAGCATGTTGGAAACAAAGCTGGTGCTGGTGCTGATGCTGAGAAGCTCAGAAGCTGCAATTTTATCTATGAACTCTGCAGGAACTCCAGCGATCAGTGTGCCGAGGGATTCCAGTATTGATGCGGTGTTGATCTGTCAATAACATTTACATCCATAACATATTCTGTAAACATGAAACTGCTTCTAGTCGCATTACATGATACAATATGGGTCTTAAAGCGTGTCCATCATGGGAAATAGTTAATACTCTTCACATGAATGTATTTACCTGGAAGCTAGAGGAAATAGTTTGTATGACAGCACTAGCTTGAGTCTGGCTCCAGGTGGTCACAGAGCTCAGAACGGACAGAGAGGACATTAGTATTGACGGGGACACAGAGGTGATCTGGCCAGTGGTCAGGCCTGAAGAGGCATTTCCAAGATTTTCAAATGTCTGTTGTGTGATGGTCTGGATGGTGGATGCCAGAGCAGCAGAAACCTGTTGAATAAGAGAAAATAGCTATTTGAGTTTATCTTCCTCCTGGACATATCGCAGGTCCATCACATCCAAAATAATACAGAACTCTAAAATCAAACTTACAAATACTATTTTCCTCAAATATATATCTTAGGACTTTATACATTCAATCATTGAAGGTTAAACAAAATAGTTTAAGATCCATTTTAAGACACTTTGCATCCTTTTGTGGTAAAAACTTTAACAAAATTAAAAGGATTTGGAGCAAATGGTAAAATAAAGACATCATATATAAAAGATTTAGTTTTCCCTCCATTTTTTCATGACTGGCTTTACAGGGTTAAAATAATCAAACCCTATTTACATTACTTGTTAAGTGGGATCAATGTTTTGGAATTTTCTTGGTTTGACATGATTGAACTGTGTTGTTATGTTTAACACAGTTGTGACAAATTAATGCATCACTCTTCATGTTTTATGCATGTTGAAGCTTTTTAAAAGTATTGTCACAAAGATTAAACTAATCAGTTCCAAGAATCTTTTTATATGCACAACAATAAAAATATCAAACAATGGTTATGCTATACCTCAGGATCATCTGTTCCATTGCATAAAATCTTCCTCTTGTTTAAGATAACTGTAGTATCAGCTTCACTCAGAGAGGAGTACGCCGAACTTGGGACGTCAGATGAGCACAAAATGAACCTCGGAAGCCTGAAAGAAATATCAGAACAAATAAATATTGTTTTGTCAAATAAAAAAAACATAAACTCACACCGTGCAAATAGACAGAATGATATTATTTGACCTATTGTGGATTTTTGGTAAACCAGTGGATACTTACCTAGTAGGACTGAAGAATGGGTTGAACGTAAACAGCTGTGAGATGTAGTAGCTGGTTACGTTTTCTGGGATATTTACGTTGTCAAAGAGCTCCAGATTGGTCGCATCCTCCAAGAAGACATTAATCTTCAATAAGAAAGAAACACAAAAGGTCAATTTTTCCAATTTCCCCTAAACGTATCAAATTAGTCCCTTATAGATGCCAGGTGAACAGTTAAGGGTAATTTGACAATTTGATCATTTGGCCGGACCACAATAAACGTAGTAAATATTTTGTTTGTACTGTTTTTTTTATGAAAGTTTTAAACAGCTATAATATACCTGAGTGGTGGAGACAAAGGCATTGAGATCATCCAGAGTGATGAATGTCACAAAGCTGCCGATGTAGTTGGCAAACCAGGATGTCGAGTTTAGTTCTGGATCCTGGGAATTGTAGCATCTGGCTCCAGACCCTGTTTCAAAACAGAAATTCACGATGTCACCAGCTAAAGACTCAAACCATATTGCTGAAAGAATTTCAAATTATTTTTTGCAGAAGCTCCTCTGTAAGCCTCAGCAGCAAAGGTAAAGTGTTGTCTGGTTGCTGTTCCCATTTTTGGGAAAAACCCTATAAAAATAAATGCTTTAAAAAATACTTTATTTGAACATGTAAATCATAAATTTATTAATTTATTGTGTCTATAATGTAGAACCACAATACTTTGGTCTGAATTCCTGGTTATTCTCATTCCACACAAACCTTATGGAGGACGTGCAGCTGACGTCACTGAGTCACCTGATTTTGTTTTGCCGCTATTTTGAAGAGGGGGGGGGGGTAGTCCAGTCTCAGACCAGTTAAAATTGTAATATTCTTCTTGGTAAAAATGGTGGTTTCATGCTCCGCATTTGGGTGTAGCTGCTTAACAGGCAGGGCAAAAAAATGATCCGCTGTTTTACAGAATAATCAGACATTAACGGACAACATGGAGGTGCTGTTGCTTCTATAAAGTCTATTAATTACTTCACACAGAAGGACATTATGCCGCTTCTACCACGCTCACTTACACAAGAAATAAATATTAAATATTTAATATGTTGACCTTTTTTAAACCGTTAAAATTGATGTTTTTTTTTCAGGGGAAGCTAAAGTAAGGATGCTAAGTGGATTTTTTGCTGTTATTGTGATGCATTGCTAAGCTAACCTGCAGCTGGGTCTGCAGCAATTGGTAACATATTCTGAATTTCTTTTTCTTTGTTCTGTGGTTAAAAAAAAATACTATGAAATAAAATATAATGCAGCTAACTGGAACTGTGGGTTTATTTCTGGTCATAGATTACACAAAAATACAGCACATTCTGGCTGACACTAGAGACGGATATGGAGCGCTTAGTGATTGATGAAAACTTACCCGAGACATAATGACATAGAGCTTTCTGTTGGTACTATCCACAGATACTTGCTGTCTGTGTTTAGGCTTAATCCATGCTTTATCCTGTATGTGAATGCTAGATATTCCGTGGTTATCACTGGATGAATGCCCTCCAAACTAGCATAGTCAACAACCGGAAAACGTGTCAACGTCCTCCATAATCCTGTTCTGATGCGCTCTTCAGAACGACTCGTTTTGAATCTCTTTAAATGCGAATGAGGCCTGTCACGCCCCGCCCCCCTCCAGGTCAAAGGAAGTTCAACTCTACCCTGTTCCGCCATGTTTTTAGCTTGATAGCAGCTACGCTAATCTACCGGCAGAGAAACATTTTATTGGTAAGTTTACGGGTGTATCTCAATTTAGAGACAGCACACTTCAAAGTGCGGATTTGTAGACCGCATAAGTCATACTGGCAAAGTGCTGTCCCAATTCGAAGTGTGCTTCTGATCCACACTTCAAACTCGCGTTTCGTTTGAGACTGAATTAGCCTAAAACAAGTGTACATGCTATGTATCCTTCGCGGTCTCCAATCACCCAGAATTCATTGCGTGCCAGACATAAATGAAAAAGCGGCAGTTCACTGTCTGTGAGGATGTGTTAAAAATAAATTTATAAACACAATATATGAACACGTATTTGTCCTAGCAGACAAGCGGGGTCGCCAGTGTGTCCCATGAACACAAATTAATTTTATTACATGTCAGACGAGTATTATTTGAAGAGAGCTCTTCTGGGCAGCCTTCTCCACATGTTTGTATGTTAAGGTAAATAAAATAAACATTTATATATCTGACTCCATTTTATGTCATATAAAAGGACATTTATGTGTTTTTTGTGGGAGATTATGATCGCTATATAGATGATGTACATAGCATTTGAGGTTGCTAGGCAACAGAGGACTGTAGCATTATGGGTAATTCTTGTTGTACAGTGGCTGTGTCCGAATGTACACCCTATGCCCTAACCCCTCATTCACTACATAGGACTGCACTATATAGCACCCTATGTCCTAACCCCTCATTCACTACATAGGGCTGCACTATATAGCACC
>JBAMIG010000021.1:3820159-3835770 GCA_037177335.1 Kiunga ballochi | reverse complement strand
ATGAACGGATAGATGGATGGATAAATGGATAAATGGACGGATAGATGGATGGATGAATGATGAATGTATCGATGGATGAATGAAGAAGTTTTCAACTTACCGGATGTTCACGTTGGATTTAAGTCCCGTTTGGCTGGTGATGCTTTGCATGGTCATTGTGTGAGACTCTGGAAGTTCATATAAAACTATATGAAACCCAGCATGAACACATCTTAAGAAAAAAGAAAAAACGTTCTAACAGAAGGAACAAAAGTCTCTCATAAAAGAAAAAATATTTGGGTATGAATAAAAAAGCAACTGGAGGAATATTTGACAGCTAGTTGGTATTACAGGTCAGTAATATGGTTATTACTAATCCAGCCACGAAGATGCAGGTCCGTAGAACACTATACTTTTACTTTATACTTTATACTTTACAGAATACTTTTCAGAAAACAGTAAAATTTTAAATATGAAATACAATATGATTTATTTTTCCGCTCTTTGGAAACTCTTCTGTTCCTCTTCGGCACATAATTACTTTCAATAAGTAATTTTTCTTCTTTTTTTTCTTTTAATCAGCGTACTTCCTGGGAAATATTATAAAAGTGGCATTTAAAGGGGAAAAGTGGCATTTAAAGGGACAAAGCTCATTTGCATCACAACGTTTCTGGTTTAGTTTCAGTTTGAAGAGGTTCACAGTCTGTTCTCATGAGTCACTTAACTTTGAACCTTTACATGTGGCTGTGTGAGTCATTTTCAGTTTTTCTTGTCCTGTCATGTCCAGATTTCCTAGGGATTCCCAGTGTCACGCGCACATGCACGTGTACTGCAGGTGTGTCAACGGTCACACATCTCTGTGGATTTTTCTAACGGGACAGAAAGTCTCTGTCCACACCTCCAGACTCAGCAGTAAGTTTCACTTTAAGTAAAAGGTCTTTATGTCAAAAGTCTGCAGTTAGTCCAGAGCTAACGACTTTTAACTGGGACCAGAAAACATGAGCACACGTGCACTGGCTGTTGAGGTCGGGAGGCCAGTCCCAGCTTGTGATGAGACCTAAACTAGAAGGGACAGGGACAGGGGTCGGTCCAGACTGGGATGTTCTGCCTCTAAACATCCAAACTGTCCCCACAGTGCAGTGCTTTAGGTCTCCTCTGGCTTTTAGTACCTTTTGCACGTTGTGTGGTCCTGTTATTTATTTTTTAATATATTTTTGAAAGCCTTTTAATTGTTCTTTTTTAGATTTTTTTAAGTAGTAATTGTTTCACATTGTTTTATTGTATATTATTTAGTGATAAAAGATTTAAATGTGCTTTATTATGACATGGATGGGATCCTGTCTGGTGTCCAACCTAAAACCTGTCAGGATGGCCTGAGATCCCTTTTGTTGATTTTATTTCATATCTTCCAGCTCAAGCAAGCAGATTGAAAGCCTGGGCTTGTCATTGTTCCTCTGTATTTCAGTGCTGATACTGATACAAAACATAGCATCTGGTTCTCACACAGCAGCCTTCCTTTTGCATATGAACTTTTTAGTATAAAAGACCAAAAAATATTTATTCTAATGATGTCTGTGGCAGAAAGCAGAGATTAAGCCACATAATATATTATAACTCGAACAATGCAAAGACCTGAACAGATGCAATTTCCCCCTCTAGACTGATCCGATCCATCCGGATCACGCTTGTGTGTGTCATAAATATAAGTCACAGAATAAGTTTTTCTATTTAAAATCGAAGGTTTTTGCTTGTAACATTTTAAAAAGTCTTGTCCTTATTAGGTCTTGAGTTTAAATCAAATGAAGCCAAGGCTAATAATCCCATAAAACATTTAAACATGTTGTTTTACTTTTTAAAAAAACACAGGGCCATCCCATGAGTCATTAGGGTAAAAAATACCTTTGGCATTTAGTAAGTTGAGGGAAGCAGTTTCCGTCTTATGTTATCAGTTTCCTCATCTTTATGGAGGATTTTTTGCCCACATCCTTTGCTTCACTGAGATCTGCTTGTCATTATCATGACACAGCTGTTTTACATCCCTACAACATTTCAGTAGTCCGAATAAAGGAGCATGACACCATGTAGGTCCATTTCCTCTCAGCTTTTTCTTCACTTGCTCTGAAATACTTTGGTATTTGGAGGAATTTATGGCTGACAGTAACTGAAAGGTGTGAAAACAGTTATGAACCCGCATTAGAGATGCTTACTTTGGCCTTTTTATGCTGAAACGTCCACTTCTGTTTAGACTGGAAACTTAACTGAATACTTTACTCATGAATAATCCTTCTCTGCATGAACTCCGTATATAGTTTGGAAATATCTGCTCTTTTTGGAGTTGAGGTAACACACACCAAACAACACAAACTGCAATGATACACAACTGATGATAATAGTTCATTAATTATATCATTTATACCTCTTTATTTTATGGAAGCGCTTATTTTCACACTCTTTTTGAATTTTGGCTCTGATTTTATTACACAATGACACGGTAGGGGTGTGTGTGTGTAGTTTCCTAAGCATAAGACGTGGTAATAACTAGATTATTTTTTATAATATCCTTGCACATAAACGTTTTAAACATCTTGTTTCACCATCTCTGCCTAAGCAACCTCAGAATAGACGACTCATTGTAAAATAAAAAAAACAGGAAAAAACACACTGAAAGTCCTGTTTGCTCACAAAAATCCAGGGATATCACTTCCCCGCCTCAGGTTGTTAGCAAAACTTTTGAAACTTTGTTTTTGTCCTTTTTAGCACGTTGTGTCAGAGAAGCCACACTTCCAGTCAGCACAGCAGCACTGGTTTCATATGACTAGTTTCCAGTTGAAATTAATTAGTTCCACTCAATTCAAACATGACTGCATTTACACATATTTACATATATTTATCCTGATGTGATAAACAGAGGTAAAATGTTTATAATGAGCAGACCTTCCTGCTTTATTTCACCTATTAAATTCTTTCCATCCACTTCTGTGCACATAATTATTGTAAATTATTGAAAGCTACTATTCTAAACTCTCTGGTTGCACCATGCCTTCAAACACAGTTTTTATTTGTAATGAACTGTGGGAGTGAATTTGGCTTTGATGGGTTTGTTTTCCTCACTGCAGTTTTTCTAGTTTCATTTTCACAGCCAGCGATATCTGAAAGCTGAATTAAACCAGAGTAGGACAGTCTGCACAGACTGCTTTTTAATGTGCAGCAAAACAGCTGATTGTGTGTCAGTAAAAATGTTTCCTGGTCTGACTGGTCACGCAAACAATGGGAGGTAAAACAGGCCTGGAGTTTCCCGTTCAGGTCTCTAGAACACCGTGTTCAACCTGATGTTTGTTTCTAAAGGGATCGGTCCCTGCCTTGTGAAGCCTTCCAGCCTTCCTCCGAACTTGGAGTCCTTCCATTGTATCTGCAGACAAATGGAGGAAGTGATTTGATGCAATTAAGAGAGTTTATTCCAATTTCCATTAAAAAAAAAATCATCTGAAGCACCATTCACAATGTGTAAAAATAGATTAGTATAGATAGTGGATGCTTAAAGGCTTTGACCTGATGGTTTCAGCCTACTAAATGAATTCCTTTTACATTAACCAGTCAGTAATTTGCACAAACAGAAACACTTGTGCATGTGTGAAATGCTTGGCTGGCATTTAAAACATTCATCTTCTATATGGCTAAGACAAGTGTAGATGCTTGACCATGTGGTCAGGACAAAGGAGTGCTGGGGAAACTCCACTGCAGCCAGATCAGCCTGAAATCACAGTGCTATCACACTTCAGTGTTTGGAGGAAACTCCTGTGCAGCCCCCCTGTCCTTCAGACCTGCCCACCCAGTGTGTCAGGGGGGATGCTGAGCAACATTTCCTATAGTTAAGTGATTCAGCAGACTACTGAAGGTGTAGTTTTAGGACTTTCCATGCATGCTTCTTCCCCTTCATTGCCCATAAAGGGAAACCTCTCATTAAGGAAAAATCAAGTTAAGTTAAATAGTAAGATTCCTGAATAGTTTGCATGGTAAATTGTAAAAACTGATACACAAATTAGATAAAATGCACGTTTATAAAAGTTGCATTTGTGTAAAACCCTTGCAGGGAGTATATTATGTGCAGCTGATGCATTTATAAAATGCATTTTGCTCTCTTAATGATAAACTTAGCAGTGTATTTATATATGTCTCAACAGAAATCCCCTCTTGGAGCCAGCAATCTGTATGCTGTGTTATTCTAGGTGACAGTTTTCTGGAAATCCCCCACCTAGCTGTTAGCTCCGCCCCCTCAGCAGCCACACACAGGGCATTAACAGACTGCAGCGCGCGACTTCACCGCTAAACTACCCAACGCACCGAGGACTACAACATGGACCTCCACAGAACCAGTATATTAAACCAAATGGATTACAGTCGGGACTCAAAGGAAACGAAGGCGGCTCAGTCGACGGACGATAGGCTCGACAGCGGCGTGGATTCCCTGAATCCCGAAGAGTACCAGGCTGTAGAAGCCGAGATCCATCGGCTGCAGCTGGAATGTGAGCCCAAAGAGCCGCGAGCGGTGGTCCAAGAGCCGCTACAGGAATGGCAAACACAGATCACAGACGAGGGAGACACGTAAGTTTATGTGGATATGTTTTCAGAGCTCCTGTTTCAGGGGGGTATCGCCTGAGAAGGCCCCTCTGGGGTCTTTCAGTGTAATTTGATTCTTCTGTTGGGAACTTCTTTCTTCATGTCGCCTGAACAGGCCCAAACTGAACTTATTATGGACCGTGCTCAGTTTTTTTTTTTTAAGTACACAGCTGCAGGATTAATCATGCAAAGCAATGGCGTCTAGTTTCAGGTTGGGGTTATTTGGAGTCAGAGTCTATTGGTGGACGTAAACAAAAGGCTATTATCAGAAGGGGATCTGTTATGGCCGTGGATCAGAGTGGGAAAGTCCCGGGCGCGCCGCCAAGGAATCCGACCGATGCGCGTACCCGTGAGGAAAAGACGGGGAAAAACGAGGAAAATATCCCAACTTATCACAATATTAGTCCACGGAGATTCAAAGTACAACGTTATATCATATCGGGTTACAGGTGTATCGCATAGGTAACTTAAATCCAACCTATATCAACATTATTAAGCGTTCTTCTTTTTAGGATCGCAATCCCTCCGCCGAGAAATATAGTCCGCATTCGCTGCAGTATTACTTAACTTTTTCCACTCCGGGAGTTAAATAATGCAAGTTAATAAGTAAATGTTGGGTCTGTAGCGGAGGTGTATCATACAAATCAATGAAGCATGGAACCAACTTTAACTGATTTAAATCAAGTTAACACGTGTGTAAAAAGCCAAACCACAGCTGTGAACTTTACTTTTAGTGGACATGCAGGACCCCTCAGCTTTCTCTGCAAAATCTGTTGCTAAATAAACCACATCTGAATTATTCGGAATATATTAGATACATTTCAGTATTGCAGATTTTAAGATTAATATGAAATTGACTTTAATGATAATTTAATCATCTTGTTTCTATTAATAGATTCCATGAGAAAAATAGCTTTTTGCCTGTTTTACCTGCAAATATAACAGATTTCCTCTCTTTTGTACTTCTACAGGCTGCTTCATCTTGCCATTATCCATGAAGCCAAAGAGTACATAAAAAGAATGATGGAGCTGTCTAAGAACACAGACTTCCTCAACACACAGAATCACCTGAGACAGGTATTTATCACATTTGTGCAGCTGTCTGAGTGTTTAAAATATTTGCCCTGCATTCATCTCGACATGAAGATGAGTGAAAATGTTTATCCTCTCTCCAGACGTCCATCCATTTAGCAGTAATAACAAACCAGCCAGATGTGTGTCACAGTCTCCTCGTGTCTGGTTGTGACCCCACACTGGTGGACATCAACGGGGACACGCCGCTTCATATTGCATGTCGCCATGGTAACCTGCATTGTTTCAGCGTCATCACACAGAATTCCCGAAAGGAGCATCTACACTCGATGATGGCAGCTTGCAACTATAATGGTGAGTTTATAGCCAGGGTTTGGTGTTTTAATTTAATCTTATTTATTATGATTTTGCTTTATTTCGTGTCGGGACTCGTCGGTCAGCTGCTTTCCTGAACAGCTGTTTAAAAAGAGGAAATGTGGTCAAAGAGTAATTTCACCTGTATGTTTTATTAAATAACATGAAGGAGGAAGGAAGCATTAGTGTGAAAGGGGATTTCTGTATTATGTTCTGACTAAAACCATTTAATATTTTATTCAGTGATGGGATATGCAGCTGGATCTAGTTTCGGTTTATGCACAATGATATTTAAGCCTAATATTTAAGGAGGAAGGGGGGTAAATTACATTTAATTAGAAGCAACCCTTTATTACTCTTTTCCAATAGTCTCTACAAACAGCTATATGGTTTAGATTTGTTCTAAAATATAATTTATGCTGCCGGCTTTAAAGCTTTTCTTGTGTTTCAGGTCAAAACTGTCTCCACCTGGCTTCAGTTCATGGTTTCCTCTCACTAGTGGAAAAAATGGTGGATCTGGGAGCTGACATTAATTCAAAGGTAAACCTCAAAATCCATTCTTCATATAATTAATTAGTATCCGGATCAATACACAAAACGTCTACATGTCGATTCCCTGTGCTGATGAATGGATGTGTTGCGTAGGAGCAGCATAACGGTCGCAGTTCTCTGCATCTCGCCGTGGACAAGCAGAACTTTGCTTTGGTCAAGCTGCTGCTGACAAAAGGAGCAGACCCCAACCTCCTTACCTCCGGAGGACACACCCCCTACCACCTCACCTACGGCTTAGACAACTACGACATCCGAAACGAGCTGTACCCGCTGACCCACCCCGAGCTGAGGGAGCTCCCTGACAGCGACTCGGACAGCAGCGAGGGAGAGGAGGACGAGCAGTCTGATGAAGAGGTGTGTAAAAGCCACGGCCAGCTCGGCAAAAGTGAAACGGAAAAAAATCCGACTTGTTGCGTAATCTGTTTGTTTTGTGCCTCGTTTGTCTGTGCAGGTGAATTACGATGACATTCAGTGGAACGGGCATTAGTAGGAAACGAGCCAGAAAGGTGAGGACGATGGAGAAACAGCTCAGCGCGTGTATGATTTCCACGCTGTCGTGCCAGGAGGACGACTGCGGGGCGGAGAGCGCGAGTGCTACTGAAACAGGACGGCAGCTGCAAAGACCAATCAGAGACTGACAGCTCTGCAAACACGCATGCGTGACATCGTCATGGGATTCCTGTTGAAGGGGATCATTTGTGGACGCTCCGAATCGTCTTCATAAAGGAAAAAAAAAACTTTCCTTCCATACGGATGAACCTGTAACAGCTCTGTTGTATGATACTGTAAATGCTGTGTATACAAAGATGTATTTTTTATGGAAGCTGTGAATGTGTACAGTTAAGCAGGTTGTATATGTCAGACAGAAAACAGTTTCAGCCACTCCAGTTAAATTAAAACACTCGTATTTAATAGTTAAGACCTCCTGTGTGAATATATTTGTGGATAATATGAAGAAAAAAATAACACTGAATTGTTTTATTTAGAAAGACTTAATATTTTAATAATATCACAGAGATAAGTATGTATGAAACCTGACCTTATATTTCTGTCCTGGAGTCAGTAAGTCCATATAAAGCTTAAACCTTCATTTTCACATTCATTTAGCAGAAGAAAGAAACCAAAAGCTTCTTATGAACGAGGAACTGGCAGTGCGTCGAGCTTCGTGTGCCGCCGTTCTCCTGCCAAAATGGAGATAAGCGGCTGGGAATTTTTCTGTGCTTGTGGAAGGAGGATAACTGCTCAGTCATCTAAATCCGGAAGTTTTTTGGAGGGTGTGGCGAAGAAAGAAGGAACAGGAATTTCCCAGGAACGGCAACATTCCTGCTTTTCACTACCTCCTTTAAAACGGGAATCTCAGCAGGAAGCAGCAGAAAATGAGGAAGAAGGGAGCAGAAAATAAAGTCATTTATTCATAATATAGCTGGTGTTTCACTTAAAGGAACAGCGTTTATTATTGTGTAATAAAGTTTAGTAAATGTTGATAAGGTGACGATAACATCCACCTTTCCTCTTATCTCTTTAAAAATGGTGATTTTTTTAAGTGCAAAGTGATCATTTAGACATTTAACATGAGTGTTGAGAGCTTTTTTTTTTATATAGCTAATTGATCTCTAAAAGGCTTTTCCTGCCAAAAGGAGAAACTTGGATTTGTCCTAAACTAGAAAGAAAAACTGGGAAAAGTTGTTACTCGCTGTATTTATCAACTAAAACAGCCCATTTAAATAAATTATACACTAAAAGAAGAAATAATTCTGTAGTTTAAAATGTTTCAGGTCAAACTGGTTTAGTTGACATGATTTATTGCTTTATGCTGCAGAATATAAAAAGAGAATCTTTGTCTTAGAAATAGATATTAGAATAGAAATATTAGAAATCTCCATGATGCTTTCTGGTTCCTTCAGAACCACCTTTGTTTTCTGCTTGAAGCCATAAATCATGTGTCCTGCTCTTAAAACGCAGCTTCATAACCAACATATTTTTCCTGTTACTTTCTGGACCAATGCAAAGCCACTGTGAGCATGTTAGATGTGTTCCAGGCTGTAAAGCTACTGCATGTTTCAGAGTTTGAGTTTGTTTCTATTTAAATGCTCTGAAAAGATGACAATAAACGCAATTCAAGAGGAAAACAAATAAATGAGCTGAAATCTGGTTGTAAAATATCTTCCAGTCACCAATTTGTTGCCCACAATTGACTGCAAGATCAACGATTTAATTTATTTGCATCAAAACAGGGAAGTGGAATTTGATAACAAGGGATCAATTTAAATGTTTTATACGGTGATTACCTTCGGATAAAAAAAACATTTCTTTTACACACCTGCTGCAGGAATATCAAAGCAACCCTCATTTCCTCAGATAGAGCCAGAAAAATGGAGAACATGCTCATCATTTCTGTAAATGATGCTTCAGCCCTGCTTTCCAGATGCCTTGAAAGAAATTTAAAGCTTTTTTTTTTTTAGATATTTGCTGTTTTTTTTTTATCCCTTTTCCTGCAACAATCTCACATTATTTCAGACATTGTTCAGTGAAAATGGGGAAGATTCCTTTTTCGATAAACATTTTAAACAGACTTTCTGTTTAAAATGACCACTTTGTTGTTTAAAATATATAACAGATTATAAAAGATCTGGACTGAAAATGAGTGAAAAAACACTGAAATTTCTTCAGAAACCCCCAGCTCAAACTACTTTACGTTACTAAAATGTTTGTCCCCATGGAGTTAAAATATGAAGAAATGTATGCATTACAGTAAATCTAATAATCTTTCATCTCTGGAGCTGCAAAAACAAGTGATTCAAGCTGAAAAGTCCATCTTTAATTAGCAATTAAAGGCAACTAACATGGACACAATCAATTGAAGCTACTCAGCATCAGGAAAACATGGAGTTGGGTGTAGTCCACTTCTGCAGCCTTCACTGATGCATCTTCTCGTCCTAATTATTTCTCATTTAAAATGTCTGCTAAGAAAAAAAAATCATAATCTGCCATTTATTACAGCCCAAGTATTTTTTTTTTTTTACAATTTTGTGCTGGTATGAAAATCTGACGGTTTGATAATCTCGAGGAAAAATATCCTGTGGTATATAAACGTAGTGTTACTTTTTATTCTTAAATATTGTTTTATAAATGACTGGATTAAAAAAAATCCCTTCAAAATTTGTTTTGAAGGGAAGTTAAATGAATTCAATGCTCTCAGTCATCTTCATGCTCTGCTACTCACACACCACAGGGTAACATCCACACACTGTTACTGCACCTGTGCACAACTTGAGGTCCAGCTCACTTAAACACACTCTCCCTGTGATTTATAAGACTTTTCATTCTGCAGACACGTTGGGATTTTCACAGCGGCTCATCCCCGAGACGTTGCATCTGCTGGGGTCAGGTGATCCGCCTCACTGACAGCAGCTGGGACAAGCTACAGCCCACCCACACAACCCCTGACTGGATTAATCAGGTATGAAAAATGGATGATTGGATATGTAGGTCAGCAATTAAGTCATTTTTTGCAGAGCTTTTGTATTTAAGTACAATTTAAAGGAAGATTTCACTCAAATCCACTGTCTGCCCACCTGGAACTCAATGATTCAATTTCAGGCTTTCTGACTACATGCTGGTGTCATGTGGCTTTCCAAAGCATCTATCAGGGTATGGTTTCATATTAGATAAAAAAATAAATAGAAACTGAGACTTAAGTTTTCAACAAAACATAATCTTTAATAGAAGTGCAGCCATGGATACCCATGATTTGCATCAGAAGAGTAAGAATGGCATGATGAGCGGCTTCCTCCTGACCTGAGCAGAGTCTGACAACGGTGAGGACGAACGCAGCAGTGGGAGACTTCCCATGGATTTTCCCTGGATTATCACAAAGTACAGAGCATGAGGATGAAACTCCAGACAGCAGGCAGCCCTGAGTAATGATGGCTTTGTGTGGTAAGAGATTCCACACTGAAGAGGTATAGTGCTGTAGTGTTCCCACACCTCCATCTTTCAGTCTGCTTTGACAAATGTGTCATCTGGTGTATTGGTCTGAATGTTTTTCAAGGTCTGTGACATTTGACTGCAAAATGTCTCGGTGGAGAAAGACAGAAAAAGCAGGAGTCAGCATGAGGGTAGTAAAGCCCGGGCCTGTGGACCACCTGGCAGGATGCAGGGAGGTAATTGGCAGTACAGATGGGTGAAAAATCAAACCCGTCTGCTTTAAAATGTCCATGAGGTTTATTTGAATCTTCTCTGAACAGCACAAACCAGCGTCACCTTGAACTTTCTTTTAGCTGGGAGGGATTTTATGATGGGATGTTATCCTGCACCATACCCCTCATAGAACAGCAGCTCGCCTCACTCTCTCTCAGACAAAGCCATCAGGTAAACATCAATCTCAGACTCCGACAGAATCCTAGAAGACAAAGACAATAAAAAAATGTCCTCAGCTGAGTTGTTTACAGCAGAGCTGCAAAGCAAACATGGCCTTTTATGTAAAACCGACGTGGTTTCTTAGTCATGGCCTGAATTGGGATTAGAAAATACTCACTTAAATCTAGGTTCCTGCAAAGTGATAACTCCCACCTCCAGCTCTGAGGGCTTGAAATCAATGGACAGAACCGTGGAAAGGCATGAGATGGCAGTCTGGAGAGGAGAAGAAAATAAACATTTTAATCTTTGACAGAGATGGAGGTTCAGATAAAACAGAAAGATTTAACAATTTCCTACTAATGAACAAACTTCCTGTCTAAATTTTAGAGAAACTGGTTCAATGAAAGTGTCTGCTTGTCTCCACATCACAGGTCAGCATTCGCTACAGATCAAAATGATCCGTTTCATCACTTTTTGTTGACTGAAATTTAACAAATATTTTTTAACCAATTGACTGAATAAAGTATAAAGTGTTTCTTTTATCAATCGCTTATTGTTTGACCCTCTTCAGGCAGCTTTAAGCACACCGCAGTCCGCCATCGTGTCTGTTTTAGAAGATAGTTTCAGTATAATTTTCTAAATTATGGGGTTTCTGTGTTGTATAAATTACACACTGAGTGGACTTGGACGGCTTTAGCTTAGGAGGAAGAGCAGTTGCCTTCAAATCAGAAGGTTTTGCAGATCAATAGATTACCCTGGCTGCATGCTGGAGTGTCCTCAGGCAAGATATTGAACCCCAAGTTGCTCCCTGATGTGCCTATCAGGGTATGAGTGTGTATGTGAAGATGCTTTGAATGGTTAACATGACTGTAAAGCTCTACAGTATATAAGTACAAGTCCATTAACCATTTTGTATTTATATGGTATTCTTCCAGTCATGCAATAGCTCAAAGCGCTTTACGCTACGTGTCCCAGTCCCCCCTTCACAAACACTCATACTCTGATTGGCACACCGAGGGGAAATGCAGGGTTTAGTGTCAGGAAGCGTCATTAGATGTGTATTAATACATCTCTTGCCTCTACAGTCTGCTCAAAGCTCCAGTCCAGTTTCTTCTTGATTTTCTTCTCCAGGAAACTGGTGGCTTCAGTCTGTTTGACTCCAGCTGCCGTGGCCTTAAAGCCACAGTAGTAGCCAGCTGGATCACACTTATACAGCTGTGGGCCCAACTCCTCATCCATACCAACCACTATCATGCCTGCAGGGAGGAGGCACAAAAAGGAAGCCATAGTTTTACAACTACAATAGTCTTAAGCTTTAAATAACCTTGTTGCACATAGATCACTCATGCACATGTATTACTCACAGCAGCCAAGCGGCCTCATCTCAGCGTTCTGTGTGTAGACCTGGGATATATCCGCCATGCGTTTGCATAACATATCCACAGGGATCTCATAGCCGTACTTGTACTTCCAATTAGCTGCTTCATAGCGAGCTCTCTGCACCTGAGACCTGCTGTCAGCTGCAGGGTATGCAGACACATAAAAGGCAGTTTAAAGGGACGAATTAAAGAATGCACAAACTGCACTTTTAGCACTCTATTTGGATGAGGCATTACTTACCGATCATGCCAGTCATTGCGCAGCCGATGTTTTCTGTGATCCTGAACAGTTGTGTTACGGTCTTGTCGTCTAACAGCTTGTCCTGATAAACACAGAAGGAAAGAAATGAGTCAATCTGGGAACTGAATCAAAAACACAGATGTCTTTGTTTTTACACTGACAGGAACTTTCTTCTGCGTGACCGTTACAACGCAGTCCTTCCCTCTGACCGCCACAGAGGTCAGTCCTCCCTGGTTGATGGCTTTAAATGCATACTCTGAATAAAAACAGAAGGAGATCATGAGATAAAGTTGCAGCAATTTTTTTATATTATTGCGGGATATTTTCATCAGTGGGGAAAGTTGTATTTATGTTTTTCCTTTAGAATAAACAAAGGCACATGAGTCAAAATATACTGAGAAGGTGGTGAGTATCTAGATGTCACATGAACAGATTAAGTCTTTTTTTGTTGCAAAACCATGCACTGCAGGACTACTATGAACACATCTGGATTTTAAATACAAAAGTAAGTGCAGTCATTTGGAAAAAGAAGTTTGCTTACAATACAAGTAAAGTAGCTAAATTGGTTTATTTTGGGGCTATATTTCATGTTTTGTTATCCTTTTTACTTTTGTCACGGGCTTAAAGCCGGCAAATAAATACCTTTTTGTTTTCCATCTTTTAAAAGGTTTGTTTGTTTGCTTTTTAATGTTTACAACCCCAACCCCTTTTTACTGGCGAGCCAGGGGTATGTAACAATTACACAACAGAGTAACTAAGACCAACTGTATATTAACACTGGTTTACAGATATAGTTTAACAAATGAGCCATTTGCAAGTGTTTTTGTACAAAGTTTATAAAGCAAGTAAAAACACATTTTTATTTCAATAAAGCCCCATTAAAGGGCTTTTAATCTAAATAAGAGTGCTGTTGTGTTATTATACTGTTACAATACTACCGGTATAATTGCTTCTTTACAGTTTATACATTTTCATTAAAAAGATTAGTAATAGTAAACTAAACTTAAAATATGTGAACGTAATTATCTTTAATGTTATTTGTCAGTTAGACAACGTTTTCCTAATTTAGATTGCAATAATATCAGCGCTTTTTTTATCGCATTAAATGGTTTATCTAATTAATGTAGCTCCCAAAATCACAGTAAAAAATAACATTGCATTTGGTTTAAAGTACTTACTATTTACCATTTATGTTTTAATTGGAAGATCTGAATAAATATTAGTTTCACTCTAACATTACTGAGTCATGTATGAATAGATGCTAGCTAAAGTTAGCTATTAGCAGAACAGAGATGACAGAGCAAGTTGAGTTTGATCCATTATTTCTTCCCAACTGACCGACTTGGTAGAGTCTTCCCTCCGGAGAAAAGATGGTGATGTGCCGATCAAACCCAGCACTAGACCCCCGAGACATGACTGTAGGATGTTAATGAGGTTTAAAAAAAAAAACAATGGAATAAATAATGCTAAAGAGAAAATCAGGAGAAGCAAAACATGAAAAGCAAATGCACCGGAAGTGGTTCTACACACTTTAACATCCGGGTCAGCTTTGATTTTATTTCTCTCCCTTAAATATTGTAGTTTTTTGGCCCTCCTTAACTCATATATATTAGTACATAACGTTCTATAAAACCTGTATAGAAGTCCATTTTAGCCACTATGACATAAATAAATGTAACAAAAGAAAGACTCTTACAGTTTTTAGTTAATAATGAAACTGAGAAGGTCCTCTAGGATTCCGTTTTGTAGAATGAACTACAAAAATGTCGCATCGCTAACCAGGATGATGACCAGAATCCCAACTGGTTGTGTGTGGATTTCCAATACACTACTAAAGTTCCTAACAATGTAAAATAAATGAGGATTAAATTAAGCTATTTTGAGAATGAGAATGAGAATGCCTTTATTGTCATTATACAGTGTACAATGAAATTAAATTAAGCTGCCACCATAACAGTGCAAACCTTTGTGTTCCTTACTATGGGAGAGGGCTATCTTCTAACTCACCAAGAAATTCAAAACCAACAGAAGAATATTGTAAGGTATTATGGTTCACTTTTATAGGATGCTACCCACATATTTAGCTGTTTTAAATGTCACAAACAAAAGACTCTTTTGAACAAGGGGAAGCAATAAAAATATCCAAGCTTATACTGTTGAAAATTTACCTAAGAATAATTGCAAAAATAAAAAGTACAGACACCTCATGTATTTTTTAGTTTTGTTCACACATTTATTGTTTTTCTCAGTTTCTTTAGATGGTATGCATCGCTACCTTTTATCATCAAGTCAACCTAACATGCACAAATACCTGATATGTTCATGTTAATTTAGGAAGTATGTTATCCTGATTTAAAAGTGTCATTACAGCAAAACATCTTGCATTTAATCCATTAATGGACTACAGTATACTTCCTCCATTAACAAGGAAATATTGTTAGCCTTATGTGCGTGTTATGTTGACTTGACAATGAGAGAAACTGAGACTGTGCGATTTTTCCTGGACGTAGGAATCAATGTCTGTCTTCAGTGACTTTTCATGAGACACAACCACTGCTGTGGCACTTCATGAATGTTCCTGTCGTCGGAGTCATCGTACGGTATGTGCCACGAGTCTCCTGTCGTCTGGACAATGGTGTCATAACAGGGGATAGTCTGTTAACACATATAGATGGTTAGTTTGCACATTTTAGTTTTTAAAACGATTTTTGTGACCCATCATTTCTAAATGTTTTCTTCCTGTTTTTACCTGAAATCTGACCCTTTTGCTAGCTGTGATGTATCCATCTACCACTAGCTGATGGCCTCTCTGCCACTTGAAGAAGAGACGTCTGGTGGCTCCGTCTGGCAGACAGGCCTTGTGGTCCCTCATCAAGTCCCTGCTCACAAACCGGCAGTGGTTCCCAGAATGCAAAGTGGCATAGAGGAGGAAAGGGTCATCCTCAGAACTGACACATACACAGAGAGGTAAGTTTAAGATAACATTATTAGACATGTTTTAAATATATAACAGCACAAGTCTATATCGACTCTTTATTAGCAAGCTGCTTGTGACTAAATTAATGTATGATATTAAAGGAGATATAAGTTGCTTTTAA
>JBAMIG010000021.1:3808941-3819692 GCA_037177335.1 Kiunga ballochi | reverse complement strand
TTTGGTCTGAATTCCTGCTTATTCTCACTCCACACACACCTTATAACCCTGTTCTGAGGTGCGTCTTCAGAGCGACTTGTTTTGGTGCTGTCTCTTTAAATTTTAATGAGGCATGTTAAGCCCCGCCCCTCTCCAGGTCACAGGAAGGTTAACTCTACCCTGTTCTGCCATGTTTTTAGCTCGATAGCAGCGATACGCTAATCTCCCTGCAGAGAAACACTTTATTGTTAAGTTTACTATAAATGTCAACGTATCAGATTCAGCACATTAATTACCCGGAAGTCCACAACCTTATTTGGCAGACCCACAGCAAATACTGTGATGTAATAGATAAAAATACGTAATAGAGAATAGAAAAAATTAAACGGACTGAAAAATATTATCAAAAAGAATATAAATATAAATGCACAGCATTTGGAGGGATACATTTACATTTTCTGCTTTTCTAAACACTTAAAAGTGCACAAAAACATGGATTTAAGGGCCAGAAAAGTGGATTTAGCATGCTATGTCCCGTTTAATGACATCTCCTATAATTAGGATGCCAATTTCTATAATACAAAACTGTTTGTGTTTGAGATCTTTTTTGAAGCTTTTACAATGCTTAAATATTTAGATTCTTACATGTTATCAGTAAAGAATAAATGGGCTTTCTGCTGGATAAGGTTCATGTTCAGTTTGTTCCAGGATCTGGAGGGCCGCAGCATGTGTTTCCTTCCCAGTACCAGAACAGTCAGGCCCTGTCGCTCGAGCTCTGACACCACTGCCAACAACTGAAACACACACAAAAGTATGTCAGTACTCACTGTAAGAAGTAAAACATGAATAACTAATTACATGGAAGACATTCATGAAACCCGCAGCAATTGAGATCTATAACAACAAAGGACGCAATAAGAAACTCCAATATGAGTAATGCAAACTTTCTGTCATGATTTTGCATATTTTGCATTTGCTAATGTTGTCCGGTTTCAGGCTTGTCAGTACGGCTCATAAAATCCCCTTTAAGATCATCGTCAACGATTATACGAGGGAATTAGACAATCTTTGCAAACTGCAGCTTACGTTGTGGAAACAGAAAGCAGAAAGAGACCAACATAGACAAAACACGGTCAAATTACCAAACAAGTAGAAGGAAATAAATACATACTGTCAGATAAAATAAAAGTTTGTTTAAAAAAAAACATTTATATATTTATATTTATAGCTTTCTATGTGTATTTCTAACCATCCTACATGTCTCAGAAGCAATTATTCAACTTCTTGATCCTCTAATGTTCCTCTGAATTTATTAATTAAACAAAAAAACACTCTATTTCAATGAGCTCTATTTGATGTTCTTTAGGACTGTGAGAATCAATTATTTTTTGCATTAAAACATGCATTAAATATTGCTTTATTTGGCACGATGTTCCTTACCAGACCTTTACATGTGGAAATGATTTCCAACATTAGCTGTTAGATTTTTTTATTCTGTGAAATAGACCTTGTAGAATACAAAACACACAAAATAGTGGTTATTACATGTAACAAAAAAAAGGAAGCAACATGTTAATAAGTGTGCATATATAACTATAATAGTTATATATGCCACCTTTGTCTTAACACTGCTGACATTATACAACCCTGTCAGACAAAATCATGTTTTAAATATAAAACTCCAGATATATCCAGATTTCCAGAATATGCCTAAAATGAGGTGAGTCCGAACTTTCTGGATGTTTGCATCAACTCTGAACTCATAAGATGTTAAAAAGCTAATTAAACTATAAAAAAAAAAAGTTACACAGCTTATAATGCAAAGTTCAGGACTTTAAAACTCAACTTCTCATCGACATTTTCTTTCTTTTCACTTTAAATTTTTAAGTCTCCAGTTGTTGATGAATACAGCAGATACATAAAAGCACATGAGGATGAAAATATGATGTAAATAAGCATTTGCTTTTTTTGGTCACTTATGTCTGGTAACATGTTTTGATTAAAATTTTATATAAAAAGTAAAAAAAAACAAAACAAATACAAATTAGCCTCTTAAAACTTAACCGAAGAGGAAAACAGTGAAGTTTAAGACTGAACGAGCAGATGTGCGATATGATGTTTACTCATTTATTACCTGCCGGCTAGCTGTTACGATACTCTGAGGTTTGCTGTTTTATCAAGCGGGACTGCAGCTTAAAGAGGCTCCAACTGTCTGAGCAAACTGGAGATGAAGAAGTAAAAATGCAAGTCTGGCATCTGATTTGCCATTAGGCTGGGAACTGAACGCTACAGTATTAACATGCTTAAAGGCATTGACCGTAATTTGAGTCCAAATTGACATTTGCCTTTTTATTGATTTGAAAAGAGTTGCAGTTTAAAAGAAAATGGGACTGAGTCGGAGCGGATCGCTTCACCTTGTAAAACTGGCTCATATGAACAGAAATGAAAAAGAAGCTTTTGTTCTGGATCTCATTGAGCGAAGCATGCATGACCTTTCACCTGGCATCATAATCTGGTGTGTCTCCGAGGCTTTGGTTGCATACCTCGATCAACATTTTCTGCAAAAGCAAACAGCTGCTTTCCACAAGGCTCAAAGTTTAAGACAATTCATGTGAATCTCAAACACCATATATCAGTTTCAATCACAGTCTAAAGCAAAACCTTTGGCACCCTTTATGGTCATTCGTGGTAATCGCCCCTTTGGCAACCATTATAGCTTGTAAATGCTTTTTGCAGCCTGTTAAGAGTCTTTCAGAACTAGTTTTTGGGGATTTCCACCCGTTATTCCAGTAAAAGACTTTTGTTCTGAGAGATTTTTGGACTTTCTTGTATGTGCTGCTTTTCTGCTGTGAAGTTTAGATGTTTATGACGGAGGACCATGAGTGACTTGCTCCTCTATGGGTCGTCTATTTCAGATTTTGAGGCGAGTTTGGGATCTTTAAACTGTTATGGAAGCCATTCTCAGCTCTTTACATAACATTTGCATACAGATTGGCTGGAATTGAACTCCCTCTGTGGGAAAATGTTCAAAGTACGTTGGGTAAACGTTTCCTCTCTTGTCTAACAACCTTTTCTCTAAAAAAATAATGTGCTTTTGGTATTTTTGAGCAGGGATGGGCAACTCTGCTCCTCGAGGGCCGCAGTCCCGCATATGTTAGGAATTTTCCTGCTTGAACACACCTGACTCGAATCAACGGGTAATTAGCAGACTTTTATGTTAAGCTCTGCAAAGGGCTGATAATTAAGTCTGATGTGACTCAGGTGTGAAGCAACAATGAAAGTGTTCAAGGAGAGGAGTTTTCCGTCCCTGCTTCAGACAAATACAAATTACATTTCTGTAACTTCAGTTTGAAGAACTGTGAACGTCTGACAACCACTTGCAAACACTTGATGCTGAATTTTGAGGATAGTATATGCCTGGGGCAGTCTGGTTTCATTGGGTTCCTGGCTGGGCCTCTGTCGGAGGGACATGAGTGGTCCCAGTGGGCCTGCTGGCCGTCGCCCTGCTCTGCTTGGTGCCTCTGGCCTCCTCTGCTCAGGGCTGGAGGGCAGCAGCTCTCCCGCTTTGGCACATGATTCATCTGCATCACACGCTCATACGTGCGTGCTCACACGTGCGTGCTCACACGTGCATGCTCACATAAGTGCTCCTTTGTCAATTTGCTTCCAACCAAATGTTACTGATGTTTGTGTGTCGTATGTTTCCCAGTGTTTAATCATTGTTGTGCTTTTGCACGTCATCAATGATCTACATTAAGTATCCGGTAGTACTGCGGTAGTCTATATTTACATATCTACGGTATATTTGCGTATTTGCCTTTTTCTTCTTTACTTTTGTCTTTTTTTTTCTGTGTGTCTCTGGTCAGGTTCAGCACGCAACAGCAGGACTTACATTGCAAATCGGCACATTTCTGATGTATGTTGTTGTGCTGGACAGGGCAAAGTAAAACTAATTTTGAGGATGAATGAAAGTTGATGTTTCTTCTGTGAAGATCACATTTCTGCAGGTGTTCTTTTCATTCTGATGCTAAGTTGGACTAAATGATTAAATTTTTGTGAACAAATATGAGGAGCTAAAATGTGATTATCAAAAGATTAGAAAAATGCATCACATTGTTTTATCAAACATAAGCCCTTCTTTACATACTGATAAAGTAAAAAAAATACTATGGTGCTCATTTTCTTCTCTATTTCAAAATTAAACAATGTCACCAGATTTAAAGTTAGCTTTACATTGCAGTATTTAGCTGAATGCAGCATTTATTTTCTCTTTTCTGCTGTGCAGCTAACCTCTGATTTTATTTATTTGAATAAAAAGTCCTGTTGGTGGCCTAGATGTAGTATTTGCTTTAAATTTCCATAATTTATTTTGCTTTCCCACAACTACAGCAGATGACTAGATAAGCTTATTTCCCTATCTGTCTGTACTTTCCTGTCTCGCAGCTAGATGATAAATGTGAACGGTGTGAGACACACACACACATATAGACAGACAGATGTGGGTAGGCAGACAAGTAGGTTAGGTGTTGTTAAAATCAGGTACTGGCCAGTTAAAAAAACCCACATTTTACTTTTAGACAGACACACACTGCCGGGTTAGTCAATGTGAAACAGACAGAAAACCCCGTGTGTTGGATGGACATGAAGGTAGAAAGAAACCACTAAAATCAAGACTGTAAAACTATATGTGTGTGCAGAAGAGAATGCATATTATAAACCATTTAAGTTAGAATTATTTGCATTGTGCATGCATGTGAATCTTCTTACCGTGTCTGATAGCTTGCCTCTATCCTTGTTCATGTTTGCTACATTCAGCCCATCTACGACCACATCAAAAGCTGGCTTCCTCTTCACAAACATCTCAAACTGCGCCAACTCCTGAACAAATGCAAATATAAAGAAAGGAAAATAAAAAGATGATACAAAAAGCCTGAGAACAACCAAATCTGGGTCAGTAGAATGAGTCTTCTTCTGCTTTAGTTCACACGATGCAACAGATATAAGCAGATTCAGTAGATTATGGAGACTTAGAAACACATAATGAAAAGCTGTGAAAAAAAGATGACTAATGTCGTAATATTAACTTTTTGAATTAGCATGCCATAGCTAGTTTAGCTAATTTCATCAGTTAAGATAAACCCAAAGGTTGTTTTTCTGTATTTGATAATAATAATTACATAATTTAAATGCAACTTTTTAAGAACAGAAATCTATCATAGCTGCTCATTCATTTTCCTTCATAAAAAAAAAAAATATATATATATATATATATATATATAAAATTATACTTGTTGTTTTAGCAGTATAAGTTTAAACCACAAGCAGCCACAATAACAGTTAAGTAGAACCCATTTCTTATCACTTTAAATATAGTAAACATTAAGACTGAAGGGATTCTTCCTTGGTTTTGCATTTATCCAGCTTGTGTCTTAAATATTACTGAAAAAATCCTCAAATCTACTCGTTTCCTGCGAGCCACAGAACTGAAATAGTAATGGTGTTTGGTAACACTGAATAAGCCTAAAGTACATACCTGATAAACTGGGACAGGGATATGCTCTGCTCAGCTACTGGGATGTTGCAAACCACAGATAAAAACCTTTATGTTTGTGACCGTTTATCTATACAGTTTGTTATTTCATTTCTTGTGACTCCCCTGAAGGCTTGCAGTAGCGCTATTCAACATTCAGACCTTATAAATATGTGTTTTTGTCGTGCATTGTGGACACACTGAATTCCTGGAAAGGTCATTGCCCTGCAGCGTACCAAAGCTCTGAATCGGCACTTATACACTTTTTCTTGCCGGTACGCTTTGTCACTTTCCAGCTCATTCATTTTCTACATCACGCCACATTGCTAGCAACGGGATCCACACAGTAGCTGTTTTGAACACTCACTGTGGCTGATTATCAAAGAATCATCAGAGGAAGAAAGGGAAGGAAAGATAGAAAGGAACTGAACAAGAGATGAGACAAAAGTAAACATCAGAATGACTTTTACTTGCTGGGGAGCGCTCGGAGAAGACACGCGGACACTGAATTATCCATTAACAGGACATGCATCACTGATGAAATCTGCCAAAGTTCAGAAGTGCTTCTTTAATAAAGCTTTGCTATTCAAACTGACTTGCTTTGGGATATTTTTGTCTGAGCTAATGTGGTTTACAGAGCTGTGCTGCGGGTACGGTGACAAATAACGTAACTGTTGAAGATGGGAAAAACATTTACAACGTTTTAATTCAGTCAAAAGAAGAACGACTGGGCTACAACTTTAGCTATATTTCACTCATACCCATACGATACTCACTAAACTAATTTGCATTTTACAGTAACAATAATGAAGCTGTAATTAAAAATGTGCATTTGTTTGTAGATGATATTTGGGTTCTGTGAAGAGCTTATTCATCCGTATATTATCAGATAAACAAGCTGACAAATTGACTGGTTGAGTGTTGAAAACCTGCAAAGAAAGTGCAGAATTCTTCAACAACATCAGGGGTTTGTTCCCTGTTGGAGTCGAAAAGCATATCTGAACTCCACCTGTGAGCTCGCTTGTCTGATGGTTGGCTGGTTTTTCTCACTCGCTGATCACAGGCCTGCCAGTAAGAGAAAGAAAAAATCTCCCTGGCTTTTCCTCGGTGGTAGTGAGACAGCAAGCTGCCAGCACAACTATGCAACAGTGGAGAACACATTGGTCTCAAAAAGTTTGTGTTTGCCACATTTAGCAACGATGATTCCACAACTTGGAGCAACACTCATTTCCTGTTAAACACGTGCTGAAAATCAGCTGTTTTCATTAGAAAGCCACACAGTGGGAAAAGATATCTGAAGCTGTTCAGCTCTTAAGCCTAACTTTACATTAGAGCAACTCCTAAAAACGTAACCCTGTGATTTGTGCACTGCAGGGACTGAGGAAAGTTTCACTTGCATAGGGAAAGATTTATTTCTAACCCACCTGGGAGCAAGTCAGTATCTTCAACATTGTGCTGCAGCTTTGTGCTATAACAGGAAAGTTACGCTGAAGCTTAGAATAGAGGGGAACATTGTTAGTGCTTTCGCTTTTAGATAGCAGCGATATGGAAATAGGCTGCTGTGAATTCCCCTGGACTTGAAACTCGACTTTGTGTGCAATATAATTAGCATTCAATCAAATTCTAAATAATGTAAAAACGGCTGCAATATTCCTCCATTGCAAACGCAGTAGAGATACAACACCTGTCAGACCAGCTGGTGATCTCATTTCTGCATAAATGGCTTCAACACACCAAATGGTAATAGTCTGTAGTAGCTGGGGATTCAGTTTTGGAAAGGAGAGTGAGGAACAAGGCATGCAAGTTAAAAAAAAAAACAATTTGCATTTATTGAGACAAAGAGACGCATAAGAGCAGAAAAACAGGGAAGAAAGAAGGAGATGGAGACAAAGTCCAGTGTAATTATCCAGGGACTTTCCAGAGTAGTTATCTGAAACCAGCTCATTGTGCTGCTGTGGATAATATGACTCCTTAAAACACACACACACACACATCTGTACTTGCATACACAATTGTATTCATTCATTTTTCCAATTCAGGCTTGCAGTGATGTGAGAGGCAGGTACACCCTGGACAGGTCGCCAGTCCATCACAGAGAGAACAACCCTTCACACAGACTCTGAGGGACGATCTGTGTCTAATCAATCAAACATGCATGTCTTTGGACGGCGAGAGGAAGCCGGAGCACCCGGAGACAGGATTTCTGGACAGGCTTGATTTCTTCCACATTGCATAGGAGTATTGATCACTATGAGAGGCCGAACTGATTAGATTTTCAGCATTAATCACTTCTGCCACCAGGGGGAGTTTATGTAAAAAAGTCCCTCTTTTCTCATAACTCAGAAAGTATTTGTCTGATTTGAAGTTTCGTTCATATAAAAGCACTAAATGAGAACTTGTGACACGTTATACTTTGAGTTTCTGAAGTTCATAAATTTGCCACCAGGGGGAGTTCTGTGTTAAAATGTGACTTTTTTTTCCCTTTATTTAATACATTTTTGGACATAACTTTTGGTCCCATTAAGGTGAAACCAAATGCAAATGAAGCGACTAATGATTATGCTGTCCATTGTGTGTACTAAAGCCATAGGGTCCACATTTTGCCACTAGGGAAAGCTTTTTCCAAAATGTCATGTTTTTGGCTGTATCTCGACAAACGTGAAAGTGAAGGGACTATTGTGATCATATTGCAATGATTTGTGTATTAACCCCTGACATTACAAACTTTCTCACTAGGGAGAGTTTTTCATTAAAAATGTCACATTTTTGCTATATTTTAATAACCGTTTATCCAATTCACATCAAACCAAACGCAAATGAAGCGACTGATTCCAAACTTCCTACTAGAGGGAACTTTTATAAAACATTTCACAGCTTTGCAACAGATAAGCGTGTTGGATTGGTTGAAGAAAGAAAAAATTTCACTCTGCTGATATTTAGAACATTTGAAAAATCCAAAGAACTTATTTTTATAGGTTAAATTAAATAAAAAAATTGCCCGCTCCCATTTTTTAAGACAAAAATCTAACAAACAACTTTATTTATTTCTTTTTTTTATTTGTTATGGCCTGATGCTTCAACATTTATCAAGGATTGGTGACTGTTCCATGTGCAGGACATGGAGTAATAGTGCAACTGCAAAATACACAATAAAACTACAATAAAAACATTTGTTTATCATTATATTGATCTCATAAACAAAACAGCACACTAGAGCTTATCTTCAGTGTGTAGGCAGCATGTCATAAAACAGCGTACAGGATATGACAATGATATATCATTTTTACTGCACAGAAGTTGCAACTGAGCAACTTAAATAAACACATCTTTCCTTTTAAAGCAGCTAAAATGGCACAGTCATAGTGACCAGGTCATCTTCTCTGCCGTATCCAAAGCTTACCTGCTGGAAAGGAAGGAACCCAGAAAACACTCATGTGGAAAACAGTTTAGAAGTCGGGCAACTTTTATGTTTTTTTTTTGTGTTTGTTTTAGTCATACCAGACATGGATTACACATAAATCCGTAATTATGGCCATTAAAGAAAATGATGTGGGTAGTTGATGTGAATACAAACATGTTGCTGTGACGCAACAGTTCAGCAAAGTGAATGTGGGACTCATGCCACATTCTCAATGGGAGTACACAGCAGCAAATAAATACTGAATTTGTTAGACTTTTGTTCAAATTTAGACATTTAAAGCTTATCTTTGTCACATCTCAGCATGCAGGGAGCTCATAGTAGATTAAACCTTTTACAAAATACATGTGTTATTGAAGCATTACTACATGAAAAGTTAAATTAGGATTTTAAATGTCAGAGTGGGCAGGTTTACGTTTTGTGCATTCATTTTTCAAACACATGATAAATTATGCTTGTTGTGTCACTCACAGCAAACATTAACAAAAACATGACCAGCTGAGTGGTGATGTTTAAACGAGTCCTTTCTTAATGTGGCAAAAACCTTTATTCTAACGTCCTCATTCCTCAGGACTCATTTCCAAAATGCACCAGGCTTCTTTTGTACTGTTATGGACTCCCCGGGACATGAGATCCTGCAACCCAGAGGGACTTTCTTGTCTACTGTGCACCATCACTAACGGCATAGTGTTGCAATCGGCTGGTAAAAGCATTAAAATGCAGAAACTATCTGTGAGGATCTTTACTTCTGCAATGATAACTTTTACGCAACATGTAGATATTATATATACAAATCTTCAGCTAAGTCTCATCTAACTCAGACAGACTGAAAATGGGAGGTGGCATATATAGTTTTCCAGTAGTTTTTGTTTGTTTGGCACAATTCACAATAAATCTGTGGCTCGTCAAACTGTCATCACTTGCAGTGTAAAGAGTATAGAAGCGAACTCGTCCACATCTTTTGATTTGAAATGATTTGTGTCTCCACACGTCAAACTTTCTGCACAGCATAAGTAATGTAACTAACCTGATTTATTGTTCATTTATATATTTTTAACCATTTGCCTTTGTGTCAGTGGTATAAGCATTTATTGATCTTTTAGAAGTCTGAAGTTTTGCACAAAATTCCTACAATAAATAACCAAAGTGTTGGAAAAAATGTTTGTAATCATTACTTTCAGCATCCAAATCCCTTTGAGACAACTAAAGTGTTCTGGTTCTGCATCTAAATGTGATCTAAAAGCTAAAATGTCTTAGCAACCATTTATAGACAACATTAAAAATATGCATCGGTTTCCTGCAACCTGTGTGTTGCATCAATCATCACACTCTTTTCATGCCCGTCCTCTCCTCCTCTTGTTTTTGTCCTGCATCTGCCGCTTCATTGTCGTCTGAAGCACTCCATTTGCCTTTAACAGGGAATTAATAAACTGTCTGTCTGCAGGAGGTCGCTGTGGTCTCGATTCACATGGTACTGTGCATGTTGGAAATCCCCTCAATCTAACTAACTATTCCACCCACAGGCTCTGCTTGACTACTGAAAAACATGAAGAAGCACATGCAAAGCTTCCTCTCTAGTCATAAACAGGGTGTATTATCAGTAAGACATCAGTCAGGTTCCCATGCTGTTTTTTTTAATATTTCCTTAAAAAACAGCTCTTTTTTTAATTTACTGGAACCAAAATACAACTAGTAAACTCCATCCCAGTAAAGCATTTGACTCCTCAGACAGGCAGCGTACACATGCCTCCTCTCATGTGGTTTTAAAAAGGCATAAAAATACCATCCCAATTTTATCAAGCATCACATTTGCTTGTTGTACTG
>JBAMIG010000021.1:3758147-3790927 GCA_037177335.1 Kiunga ballochi | reverse complement strand
CAGAGCGCTGTGATGAAAGTTACGCTCCACTTGCAACAGAAAGCAGCACGAGAGTAAATTACGAAGGAGCAAATAATCCACCTAGTTCATTTTTGTGATCGTTGAAAACCCATATCGTAATCGTAATTAAAATCTGATTAATCGCCCAGCCCTACTTGGCACATGCAACTCCTCTGTAACTTCTATAGCTGGGCTGCATGAGGAAGGTTACGTGGTTATTTCACTCTTATGTGCACCATTATTTTCCAAAAGGAGCCCCTGGTTGATCAGAATGTGCTTGTTGATACAAATGAATTGACATGAGTCTTTAATGAATGCGCTTGCGTTCCTGATGATATGAAACTAATTCCTTTCAAACATAATGAATTTAGAAATGGCCTATTAACATTTTTTTCAGAGAATGAAATGTCTGAGACAGTTTTTGCTTTTCTTCCCATGCGACCAAACGTGATGTGAGAATCCAGCACTGAGCTTTCCGTACTGGTTCATTCCAACAATGCCAGCTTTCCCATTATTTAAGCATGACTCAGACTTTAAAGATGATCCAAAATCCAATCACATCTTCAAAAACAACCCTTGTTTTGCTTATTCACGTACATTTTTAGACAATTTCTGGTATATTAAAAGGAATTGTGTAATAATTTAAAACAAAACAAGAATTATTAATGTAAAAAGTACCTGAAATCTTAGAATATATGTTTAGTATGTGATGAAAGATGAACACAGAAGAGACTTGTGTGACTAAAAGCTGCCACAAAGACATAAAAATGTTTCATAAAGCATGTATCTTCTGCTTTAAGGTAAACTGTTTGTTTGTAGCACAGATTTGAGATATTTATTTTTCTACAAGATAAATTAGTGAACACAGTTAATGCAGTGTAATTGTTTTATCCTTTAAGACACAAATTCTTATTTGAGCATAACATAAGTGGCATTTTGCAGCTCATTAAGCCAAACAGTATATTTTCCCTTAACTAACCAGCAACAAAAGCCAGCATGCAAAATAAGACCCCTCCTGAACTCCAGAATCTCACCCAGGCCTTTGGATTTGCCAGAAATCACAGCAGACTAATAACGTGCATTATAATGCAGTATACCCATGATATTGCTGTTTATTTGTTAGTGATATAGTCAGATTGAGACACATCCTGTTTCCCACCTCATAAGTTATTACTCTAAGCAGACACAATTTAATGTTGTTGTTCTCATCCCTGCACATTCTCAGACATACATATAAACTTTCATGCGGTGTAATAAAATGTCAACCAAAGTTAAGACTGCTATTAATTTAACAAATTGGAATCTAAATAGAATTTTTCTGTCTTTATTCTACCCACATTTCACTGTGTGTGCCTCCAAAAGCAGAGATGGAATTTGACTCAAGTCCACCCAGTGCACTGCACTGCAGCCTTTGACTGAAATGAGACTTTGCTGACACTTTTTGATCTGCAGGCTGTATGACAGCATGAGACTAGTTCCTCAGCCTGTCAGTGCTTGCTGCAACGTTGCTTGATAAGGGTGGCTAAAAGCAGCCCTTTATTACTGGGAAGAAAGGCAGCTGAGGAAAATGTAGCTGTAAGTCTGAAATGAAGTCACTCTTCAAAGTTTTAATTCATTTTGAGCGCTTGGAAGGCTGACTGGCTTTAGTCAGTATCTGCTGTTATTGACTTAAGCAGTATCTACATGTTGTCAGGTATAAGTTAGTACCAAAACTCTGTCAAACATGTTAATGTGTAAAAGTTTTGGTAGTTTTCTGCTCCTGATTCTTGTTCAAATGCTTCCCAAACTTTTAAATTGTGCACCGTACCTGGCAACCTAAGGTGCACCTTGGATTTATGCTTTGCTTACCCAGTCAGCAGCAGAATTAAAATAAACAAACATTGCATCAAAAACAACAGGTTTGTGAGAGCTGTAAGCTGTTTGCTCACTCGTTCAAAGTAAATCCAGAATTTACATGGAGAATTTTAGTTGTCTTCCTGATAAATGACCAGTAGTCCATAATAAGAGTGTGTGTTCAGCAATAGGTACTGGTTCACTACCCATTAGTTCCTGATTAGTTCATCAGTAACTCATCAGTAACTAACCTAATTTTATAAATTGTTACCACAGAATTGTAGACGGCAACTTTTTCCTTATTTCATTTAACACCATTGTAGATGTCACAAGTCTTCATTTTTCTACTTTATCTGCTTGTTGCAGCCTGTACCTCCTCTGTTGTGATCGCTTCAGGCCTCGGGATAAAATGTCGTTGTTTCTTGTCAAAAGGAATTCCTCCTGAGAAGAGATCTTGTCATGCCGAGCCAATAGCAGTGTCCATTTCAGGCAAACAGTCAAGTGCAGCATGTTCTGCTCTATTGGTGTCCCAGTGAAAATGCCATACACCTCAGGGAAGAATGCTATACCATGTACAGAGAGACGAGTCGTAGCAATGCATCGTTTCTAATACAGATATTTGCTACAGTAACAATTTGCCTGCCCAAATTAATTTTCCATTGTTAGCAATGCACATTAATACCTGACATTTGTTTTTACGTGTGCTCCCATGCGGGTGTATTTGCAAAGTATACTACAATTGACATTTAGACACATTATGCAAACAGAAATTTGTACCATTCAGTAGTTCAAAGTGCCATTATGAGTCTCACCCAAAGCTGTTTTTATTAAAAGAAAAAAAAACAAAAAAAGCAGGGGGGTGGGACCAAAGGGCCTTGTTTTTGTCACCTACCAGGTCATTGTGTCCAGTTGGATAATTCTGGCAGCCTTTATATAAAGTATAATGTCACATTAAATGTCAGAGAACTTAGAGACATTTCCGTCCCCCCATGAATCCTTTGCTAATATACTCATGCAGCTACTCTGGCTTTGAATGTTGCTTTGCCGGAGGGTCCTCAACCCCTTGCGGATCTCACACAATCAATAAAAAGAGACTTTGACTCGTTCCCATATCCCCCTTCCTGGCTGTTTCACATCAAACACATACACCCACACAGTTTGGTGTCCTACCTTCCGTCACTCAGGGAATTCTTGCCTCATTCTCTCACTGTCATTCTTACATTTACCCTTTTAATGCTAAACCTTCCACCAGCCGCCGGTGCATGAAGACAAATGTTTCCTTTTGGAATGAGAATTGATTTTCCCTGCGGCCCCTGCAATCAGTGGTACATACATTTTTTGCTTCAGTGAAAAGAAGCAGCGGGTATTGTTGCAGTGCTGACAGGTGCCATGACAAACCAAGGGCACATTGTGGGAACACAGGGTGGTCCAAAGGAGTAAAGGGTGACCACACCCGCAGACGCTCGGTTTTGGTTTTGATCTGTAAGAGACTTGTTCATGAAGAAAGGCAGGAAGACAACAGACTCCCTCTTTCTTTCTGCCCTGATTTCTTTCACTGCATCCTTTTTGTCTTACCCTGTTGCGACTCCACAACATATGTTTGTAGAGGCACAAACATGGGACTCTAGTAAGCACAGATCAGATCATGACCTTCACCAACAAATATGCTTATGTTTGAAAAAAAGGCATCACATACTGATAAATAACTGGGAAATATGCATCTGTTCTTTATTACCTCCACTGTCCACACTTCCAATAAGCAATGAGAACATCATTCCACCTCCTGCCTTCACAGGGAATTTTCTGCCTCTCGCCACTGGGAGCCCGAAAGCAATGGCATCTTTTAAAATTTTATGCATGCAATATCATTACATGAACATCATAAATCCAACAAATTGGACTGTTTTATTATAGCACAATGCAGCTCATTTAATTTAAAGTGCCATCTATGTGCTCAAGGCGAACCTGCACCACCCACACATGGCCTTTAGTTTACTCTCAGGAGAAGTGCAGTCATTGTGGATTAGTTGAAATGCTGCCTCTTCAGAAGCTTACAGAAATGACTGATTTGTCATGACTGATGCCAGGCGTGGTGGCGCCTGCGATCACATTCTTTTGGGAATGTATTTTCTGTGTTTTCTGGTTGTTGCTGATTAAGCTGCATCATAGACTTCACCAATTCCTGATGAAAACCTTTTGGAAAACTTCCAAAACCTGCAAACATACAACCTTTTGTCTTTAGGTTATATTACTCAATAATTAGGATTTAATGCCAAAATAATCTAATTCTATGTTCCCAACTCAGAACAAACGTAAGCGCCAAACATCATCACATAACAAGTGCATGGACTCGGCGTGTGCACATAGCAGATGCAACAATAGCTAGAAACATTTTTTGTTTGTTTTTTCTGCACTGGCAGCTGCTTAAGAAATTAGGTATGTAGGACATCATCTTCAGAGCTGCTTGCCTATGCGTTCTACCCAAAAGGAGCGTGTTTTGTGAGACAAACAAGAAAAGCTAAATTTGCCTGAAAACATTTGTGTCATTGTCACAATGTGCCCACTTTACTAAATAATGTTGTCCAGTCAGAGGAAGCACATAAATGGTGGCAGGGTGAGGGAGGACGTAGACACAATGGACTGTGTGTGTGCTGTAATCACTGGTAAACATGGGAGACATAGAATATGCCACCTCTTGGCCTTTACATCCTTTGACATTTTCTTCATGCTGCCCCAGTTTGCTTTTTCTCCTTGGTGTGATCATGAAAAGATCCACTGTCAGGAAGGTACAATGCTGTCTTTTATCGCTGTATTATTTAGCCCAACTCACCCACTCTCAGAGGAATATGAGCTCCTTTATGGTCTCTGTAATTCTGAGCTTAACCTAGATTCATCACATTTAGACAAATGCGGAGGCCTCACCCCTGTGGTTTAATGTGGTGTGTTTCTTGGTAGCCTGGACTGTTTAGACTAATTGAAGCACAGCATGGTGTTTGATAAACACACTGCTCCCCCTCACTGCATGCTACTAATAGAATCTTCTCACTTGAATTAATAATGTAGATTATTTAGTTCACATTTCTCTGTGTGTGTGGGTGTGTGTCTCATCCAGGGATTGAAAAATACTCATAACACTAAAAAAGAAAGATATACTTTGCTCCTGAAAATTTGAGAGGAAGCAGTAAACTTCAGTGAATATTCCCTAGAAGAACGGTGCTTTAAGTAAACGTGTAGCATGGAGTGGCTACTGGTGAGTGGATAGATTACAGATTATTCAGTATGTGCAGAGGAGCTGCCATGTGGCAAAATGAAAGGCAATAATAAAATGGGATTAAAAGAAGAAAAAGCTATGGTAGCTCTTTTCTTAGGCTGGCAGGAAGTGAGTCAGCTGGACCCAGCACTGTCATTCACATTGGATTGAGGCTGACATTTTGTTGCCGTTCACCTTGCCACCTTCTGCTGATACATGGCATCAGCCTTGGTTTGCTTGTCGGACGGTTTCCATTAGTTGAGCGGTTAGCTGTATTAGAGCGACTCCCCGGTGGATTATGGTGTTGATAGTCTGTCAATCTCCAGCACTCAAGTGCCAGGCTTCAAAGAGGTGCCTCTCTTCTCTCCCTCTGTTTATCACTCCCTCACTTATTGAAAGCCTTGATTGGTGTCTGCATGGCAAGAATTCATTTTACAGAACCGCAGAGCTTGAGTGTCTGAGTGACTCTTCTTACAATACAAATGCACATTGTGAGTGTTTCTGTGGAGTCTGAAGTAGTGCCTCCCTCTTCTTCCGGATATCATGAAGTCATGAGTCATTGTTCATAACAGGCAAATTTGAAATACATGTCTGTAAAGCAACAAAAATGTACATTTCTAAAATGTGTCTAATGGCAGTAGTGCATTTATACGCACTAGAGTGTTGAGGTTTGACCATTCTCCACTTTTCTTTTAGGAAAATGGTGTGTGTGCCCTGCCTCTCACTCGCTTGCTGGAATAGGCTCCAGCTGCACACACACCATTGAATAGGAAAAGGCAGTATGTAATAAAGTTTACTCTGAAAAGTTTTAGGTCTAAAATAGAGAATGTAACCTCACATGGACCAGTTAGGATTACAGATCAGACCCACGGGCAGAGCAGTTTGGACCTGAATGCTTAAAACTAATTACGCTGTTTTTATTTCTAGGAATCTTACTAAGAAGGAGAGAGGCTGTCCTCATGTATTTGGAGGACTTATCATCCTACACATGTGTAACCTGCAGTCATGTGACATCATTGGCGTAATTGTGTTTGTGTTTCCCCACACTTGTCTGTCTCTGTTCAAATTAAACTTTATATTAGTTTTGCCTGATATTTTGCTTCATTAAACATATTCCAATACAAACATAAGCTGGTACTATAACACATGAAATATGGATTCCAATCATGCATGATATAATTCATGTGTACATATTTACTGTCATGATTTGGACACTTGTTGTGGTGTTTTTGGTTTTGCTGTCTAGCCTTGTTTCTGTTTATTGATGACTTGGGTGAACTTTTGTTGGGGGAATGCAAGCTCCAGACGTACCTGAAGGAAAACCCCATTAAACAGGGTGCAAGTCCCAGAGGCCCACGGCCCAAACTGGTGGAGGTTAGGAAACACCTCACTGCTGCTTTGGACAGAGGAAACCTCAAGGTAACCCTGAAATAAAATGATAATTACCCTCATAGCTGTTTGACTGTGATTCATGTGGAAATTCAACCTTCCTCCAGGCTGATTACCTCCAGGAAGCCAGTCTGTTGATGGCCAAACTCTGCTACGTGGAGGGAGAATACCGAGATGCTTTAGGTAACCCTCTTTCTGTCTTTTTGTCTTAGTTTGTGTCTTAGCTTTCTGATGGGTGAGGTTGATTGATATGTTGCCAGGTCACTACAGCAGGGTGAACCTAGAGGACATGCAGCTGGTGGGAGCTCCTGTGTACAGGTTGTCAATGATAGCGGAGGCTTATGCCACAAAAGGTACGCACAAAGTCACCCCAGACCTTCTCAATATCACCTTACATACATCTTCAATCAGGCTTGTTAAAATACGCAGTACTTCATCTGTCCACATGGTGGCGGGATAGTTTTACTTCTGACCAATAACCGGTGAATCTGGAACTAACTTGTCAGAAATGTTTAGAAATATTCATCAAGTTTAGGAGCAGAAGACAGTTTGGTTAGAGAGGATGCTCATCGCAGTGTCACAAACCATTATATGAGTACTGACGGTTGGCTCATGGCCTCTGTCACATTTAATTTATCTTCCTGTCATCCTGATCACGCTCTCCTCACTTCCCTCCAAGGTTTATGTCTCGAAAAGGTCCCAGCTGCTTCTCCTTCTCTGTCAAATAAGAACACCGGGTCTCCATCGTCCAATAGGAGCAGAACAGAACGGGAGCAGGAAATTATCACCTGCTATGAGAAGTCTGGAGACATCGCCCTGCTCTACCTGCAGGAGGCGGAGAAGGTGTGTGTTTGAGGGTGTAAAACGGGCGTATATCTTATTCAAGAGATAACCAGACGTCTTGTTAGCGATCTGGACTCTAAAGTGGGCATGTGCAACGCCACCAACAGATCTTTCTCTTTAATTAGAGAGAAGATGGATAAATAACATGAAGTGCAACTAAAAAAAATGTTCATTTGATTTAGTTAGAAATGTGTTTTTAGATTTTATTAATAATTAGGAAATAAAATTTAAGTTTAAAACCTGTTTGGGTCTAGTGATGCAAATTTTATAGCTTTGAGTTTTGTTTTTTAAATCAATAGTCATTAGTCTTTGAATGTTGCATTTCTTACTGCTTAGCTTAGAAAAATATCCTGATTTTTTTTGTCCAAATATAATAAAAAAGCTCATTGATTTTCTCTTGATTCCGTGCAGTAATCAATTGTTCACATTTAAATATCCTACTCTATGTGGGGTATATATCTAGTATGATCTACATTTCAGTGTGATTAATTTAGACAGCTGGTTTAAAAACCTCACACAAGCAAGCAGCTTTAATGGCTTCATGCAAAATGCTCTCTAAAGTAGCGCATTATGTTTTAATCTGATACGTAGAGAAATTCACCTGAAAGTGATTCTTTTCTGTATTTTATGCAGTTTGTTGTTTCTGCAGCTGCTGTTTAGCAAGCTGGAAAATCTGCCTCTTTGTTGTTGCACATGACCTCATCTGTTTCGTTTTTATGCTGAATAAATTATTTTTGTTGACTTTTTCTTTTTATCTCCATCTGTGTTTTGCTGTAGGCATTATCAGCAGGGATTCAAAACCGCAGCCCAAAGCCTGGACCCACAGCCCAGGACCAGGAACTGGGCTACTTCCTAGAGACCGGCCTGCAGAGGGCCCACGTCATCCATTTCAAGAACGGGTAAGAAATGGAAACAAGTGGCAGAAAATAAATGTACTGTATAACCTTGAGAGCGCTTAGTCTCACAAAACAGAACTGAACAGAATTCAGGCTGGGCTTTCTCTGTTTCTAAATGTTTTCAAGCATAAAAAGGTGCCAGTTGCTTCTGCAGAAGTCCTGCACTCTGTGGGAACCTTTCACCCATTTTGCAGTTGTGCTTATAAAAAGCATGCATGCAGAAACGTGTGAACATAGTTTAGTAACGCAAGGTTCAGGTCAAAACATGAGTGCTGATGTTTTAAGCTGTAGTGTTGCAGCAGCTGTTCAGGCCTGGTGCTGGAAGAAATTCCTTTAAATGTCTAATTATTGCTCTTATTCTAAACCAGATCTGGTCCTTCAGGTCTGTCGTCAAAACATTGATGCATTAATTTGATTCAGCAGGAAACATCCAAAACCTGCCGGACAACATGCTCTGGAAGACTTGGAGGATTGTCTGTGTTCTTAATGCAAAATATTTTTACTAAAATAAGAGCAAAATAAGAGTTGAGGGTCGGAGATTACGTTCATATTTGTGGACATATGTTGTATTGTCAGTAAATGATGCTGTTATGTCCCCATGCACCACTGCTCATGGCATAAGTCCACCTTGCAGGGTTTAGATATTTCTCTGCTTCAACACAGCAGATAAAATCGAATGGGACCAACGGTTTATACATTTCCGCTTTGCGACTTATTTCAATCAGACGTGTTGGAGGAGGGAAATATCAAAAACCAGCAGGAAGTGGTTTCCACCACCGTTTGTCCCACTGACACATGTAGCAGTGCTTATGTTTCCCCTTTACCCCAAGAAATGCATCTAAGCTCTCTTTTTGTTTCTAAGAGAAAAAAAGACAAAAGTTCATATTGCATTTGAAAAGAATGATTTAAAAGACCTTTTATAATATTTATTACATAACAACTGTGAGGTTTTCTAATTGGCACAGTTTAAAAAAAAAAAACAACCAAAGTTGAACAAAGTACTGAACAACTTTCAGAAGCAATAACACAAGATATCAACACTAATGGGGAAAAAATAAAAGGTTTTTGAAAGATAAAGAAAAGCCCAAAGCTATGAAAAATAAATGAGTTTTTAATTCGGCCTCGGAGATATTTATGGAAGTAGAGTCTTTGAGATAGCTGGACTGTTACAACACTTTGGTGCTGCTACAGGAAAAGCAACACAATGATCTGGTGCTTAGTTGTAATAGGGCAAATAACCCAAAATATGTTTAAATTATGCAACCAAAATGAGCCTATTTAGCTTAAGTTGATGAGAAAAGAAGGTTTACATGGCAGTTTTTACACAGAATGAAGTCCTCGTTGCTTTAACGTTAGCATATTGTTGCTCATGTACACTTAAAAAAAACCTGACACGAGCAGATGTGAAGTTCTCAGCTCTCGGAAGACGCCTGAAGGCATCAGCAGTGTCATCGTAACCTGTCAGGGTTCTGGTTCGACAGAAACATCCTCATGTGCACCCACACTCACATTTCCACACTGTAGGAAATGTTTTGGAGAAGCTCTGTCTGGCGTATGAGACAACTCTGAAGTGTCTGACAAGTACTTTCTGCCCGTCTCCTTTCTGTGTTGTCATAGCAACCTGACTCAAGGCGTAGGCAGGTTTCGAGAGATTCTCCGAGCTGTTGAGACCAGAACCACCCAGAACCTGCGCATGGTGAGGAATTAATTGGGAGGTTGACTTTTCTGAAAGCAGACTTGATGATGTATACATTTCCCTTCCTTCATTTGACTTCTAAGAAAATATTATATGCAGGAATTATATGATATTTCATGAATTAATGCAATTAAATATGAGAATCTGATGCAGTTTTAAGGGGCATTAATGTTCACTCTGTAATGAGTCTACTATAATCTTATCCTCCAAAGCTTTGACCAGCTCTAAAGATAATGTAGAAACCTTTAAAAATGAATCATTATGTAATTAACTGTTTAACTACCATGTTGGAGTTTCTGTTTGTACATGCGAGTCATTGCAATAGCTGCTTTACCAGACCAGACCAAACATTTGCTTGACTTCCTGCTGATGCAAAGCTCTACGATACACTGACAGACTCCAATTTAGGTTTTGATTACATTTGTTTTGGCCTGAGATGCTCCTGCTGTAGGCTGTTTTATGAGACCTTTTTTAAAGATGCAACTAAAATATGGCATAAGAAATGAATAAATGTATTAGTTTATTATTAGCATAAATAAGTTTCCGGGTTACGGATTGTGCAAAGTAGAAATAACCATTTATTAAACTAACCACTGTGGTGTTTAATGTGTGTGTGTGCATTTAGACCATTGCCAGACAGCTTGCAGAGATCTTGCTCAGAGGAATGTGTGAACAGAGTTACTGGTCTCCACTGGAAGATCCACCCACAGTGTCACCGCTGGACGATCACACACGGCAGGGACACACTCACAGCAAAAACTACAGCCTGAGTCGACGTCCTCGGATGTATTCAGGAGAAAAGTAAGCGACAACCAGGATGCTTACTGGTGCAGTCATTCCTCTATCACAAAAACCAACGTGTTCCTCTCTCTCTTCACTCTCTCGTCCTTTTGTCCAGTCTGTTTTGCCCTCAGGAGAACACAGAAGAAGCTTTGTTGCTGCTGCTCATCAGTGAATCCATGGTATTACAGACAGAGCTGTGAATCTTAACATCAGAATAATAAAGACTGACAAAACGCTATTATTCACAACTATAATCTTTGTGTTTGTCTCAGGCCAATCGAGATGCTGTCTTGAGCAGGATTCCTGAACACAACAATGATCGGATCATCAGCTTACAGTCCGCCTCTGTGGTGTATGATCTCCTCACAATAGCTCTGGGCAGGAGGGGGCAATATGAGATGCTCTCAGAGGTGAGTAATCCCTTGATGGGTTGTGCAGTCTTTATCATATTGATTGGAATAAAATAATATGGTATTGTAGCCCTATTTGTCTTTATTGCAGACATTTTTCTAAATTAAGGTACTTTAACAGATTCAGATGTGATTAAAACTGAAAATAATCCTTTTTTCTCTAGTGTTTGGAGAGAGCCATGAAGTTTGCCTTCGAAGAGTTTCATTTGTGGTACCAACTCGCCTTGTCACTAATGGCTGCTGGAAAATCAGCTCGTGCTGTTAAAGTCCTAAAGGAGTGCATTCGCCTGAAGCCCGGTGATCCAACCATCCCGCTACTGGCTGTGAAGCTGTGCATTGGACCTCTGCACTGGGTGAGAACCGCACTGCACACAGCTGATCCTTAAAGGGGCAAACACTTTCAGTTTCTTTTGCTTTAATATCCATAAATGCCCCGGCTCAACCACTTTATCTCCTTGTTCCTGTGTAATCTACATGCCCCCTGTACCACCTTACAGCTGGATGAAGGGGAGAGCTTCGGGAAGATGGTGATAGACATGGGAGAGAAAGCAGCTGAGTTCAGAGCTAAAGGCTATCTGGCTATCGGTCTGGTTTACAGTCTCAAAGCTACTGATGGTGAGTCAGTGCTGTACATGTTTCTGTTCATTCTTTACTTTTTACTCAACTTCTGTGCTCGCATGCATTCATACTTACATTTTAAGTATTTTCATTTTTATAACACTTTATATTTCTAGTTAAAGTTGTAAATATATTTATTTGGCAGCTTTAAATACAATTTTAAGTTATTTTTTTACACCTAAATGACACACAACCCTTTAAAAGGCATCTTTTTGGCCCTGTTTTAGAAAAAAGCAGAGTACAGTTGAGGTCCCAGTTCAGGTTGTTGACATACAACAAGCTGTGAAACCAGTTTGGTTTGAGTAGATGCTTCATGTTATGGGAACACTGGGAATAATTGGCTTCTCTGAATCTCTTCAGCATCATTGCGGAGCACTCAGGAAGACTACCAGAGGAAAGCTTTGGGAGCTTTTCAAAGGTTTGATCTTTGTCTCGCCTACATTATTTAATATCTTACTTTTATATTATGGTTTATAAAACTGAGCAAATATTTAAATGTTCTCTGGTTTGATTTTTTTTTCTGCCTTATGTTTTTTGCTACCTCTTACCATTTTCTGCTGCACTGACCTAATTTCCCCACTGGGATCTTTAAAGTTTCATGAAGTGTTATTTAATGTTTTATTCCACATGTCTGAGCACATTCTCTTTCGCTTCTCATCTGTAGAGCTCAGAGTCTGTCTCCCACTGACCATCTTGCAGCTTTCTACTTGGCTTTGCAGCTAGCCGTTTCCAGACAGGTACGAAAAACAACGTGTATAATAAAACACGAGACATTAAGACATTAAGCATTATGCTTTTCGTCCCAATTCTTGTGTAGATTCCTGAGGCGTTAGGTTATGTCCGTCAGGCATTGCAGCTTCAAGGAGATGATGTCCACTCCCTCCACCTGCTGGCTTTACTTCTCTCTGCCCAGAAACACTACCACGATGCCCTCAATATTATAGAGATGGCTCTATCTGAGTACCCTGAGAACTTTAAGTGAGCTCTGCATATGTTTACAGCACACACAAAAGGTGTTTGTGAGTGCTGGAGCATTAATTCACTGCTGTTTTATGTAGTTTGCTGTACACCAAAGTGAAGCTGGAAGCCATGTGTAGAGGACCAGAGGAAGCTCTGCTCACCTGTAAACACATGCTGCAGATCTGGAAGAGCTTTTACAACCTTACAAACCCCAGGTACACACACACACACACACACACACACATTTTACCATGTTTATAAAAACTAAATCCGATTCCAACATTGATACAAGAAGCTGAGACAGAATCAAATGTATTCAGCTTTACAGCAGATCCTATGTAAGTAATAAAAACACGGAATAAAAGGTGAAAATGACTCCATGTTTCTACTGAAACTGAAGTTTGTGACATTAATTTATTTGTCGTCTTTGATTAGTAAGAAACCAATTGCTTTAAGCGTTTCTTGGTTTTACTTTGCTGGGAAACCATACAGTTCAGTCACCTTGTTTGGTCTGTGTGTGTTTGTGGCAGTGACTCTGGGCGCGGCAGCAGCTTGTTGGACAGAGCCATAGCAGACAGGCGGCAGCTCAATGCCATGACTCTGCCTGATTTCAGTGACCCTGAGACGGGTAAGTGCTCCCACATTTACACACACAGCTTCCTTTCCATACAATCATATGCAGAAAAAAAAGCATACTCCCTTTCTGTTCTTTGCATCTTACATATCAGGACATGATTGAGACCACAATATCAGAGACTTCATAGTGTTTGAAGAAAAACTACAACCAAAATCCCAAAAAGCATCAAGCAGCTGCATAAAAGGAAGTAAAAACGAAACGCAGGGACTAAAAATCTCATGAAGTCGTATTTTATTGCCAGTACATAAATAATGTATGAGATGCTGGAACAGACATTTTTCCAGTTCAGAGAACATATTAGATGAACAATGGCAAAGCCTTTGAAGATGTCATGAAACAGGGTGTGCTGTTGATGTTTATTCAGAACACATCATGGTCAAATCTGTATTTATTTTTTTAATCGTGTGGAAAATGAGGGGATTTGAGAAACGTTGCAGGCAGAAGCTGTAGCATCTTTCTTTCTCTGATTCATTTCAGTAATTTTGTTTTATTTCCTCTGTTTTAGTATCAGGTTCCTCCTCTTCCCTCTCTGGTTTCGAACCAGTTTCCCCCACTTCTCCATCCACAGTATCCACCCTCTCCTCCCCTCTATCCTCTCCTTCTTCTCCTCCCTTCAGTTTCCAATCTGCTCCTCTTCCTCCTCCAACAAAAAACCTTTCTGCCCCCCTTCCCTCTCCCTCTGTCTTTCCTCCTCCCAGCAAGACCACGACTCACTCCTTTTGCAACCACGTTGCTCTGCGGCAGCTCTCCAACTGTAAACAGCCTCCACGTGCACTCTGCTTGTAGCATGGTGTGGAGCTTATAGAAACAAGATGTGTTTGTAAATTTGCATGTTAAGTAATGTTTAATAATGCCTTTTTTCTGCTAATTTGTGCTGATCAGAAGTATAAATGTGAATGCTAGTTGAAATTGGTCAGAAACATGTGCTCTAAATGTTCATACTTTTATGATTGCTTCAAAACGTCCATTAGTGCTCTTTTTTTTAACAACATACAATCTGTATCTCTGCTCTAAAGAGAGATATTCTCACTTTAGGAGAATTAGAGTTTAAAAGACACCTTAGAGGTCATCAAGTAGCACGAATGTCCACCATTTGGGTAATGTAGGCATGTTTACAGCTGGTCTGTAGGTTAGAGTTGTGATAGGTCCTTCACACATCCTCAGTGACAATTTAAACATCAGCTGAGTTCTTTAACTTCCTTCACTGTGTTGTTATTACAGTTAATAATTAGTCTCTCTCTCACACTAAAAACGTCACGTTTATATGATTACCTTAACTGTAAATGAAAGATGGACAGAGAGCTGTGCAGCAGGTTTCTGATGGGAGGCTTGTGGGTGGTTCCTGACGCCATCTTGGCAGCGTCGGGCGTGCCTGCAGCTAACAGCTAATTGCACTAACTCCGGGGAGGGGGGCTAAACTGTTAAAGCATGCTGTTAGCTAGCTAAAATCCTGTTTGAGGTGTCCCTTGCACCTCTTTGGAGACTTGTTAATAAAAAGGAAACGCACATAATAATGCTGCTATTCAAGATTAAATAACTTTTAAACTGTTAATTTATAATATAAAAAAAACCGTCACCCCTCGCAGTTAGCACGAAGGTTATTAAATCTAGCAAATTTTTTGTAGCAGGCTGTAAAAGTGTTTTTTTGGCTGGGGAGTTGGTTTTCTAACATGGGTTCATGAGATTTTGCTTGGTTTTGGAGCCCCTTCTGGTATTTCCGCATCAGCTTCATGTTTTTCCATTCAGATGAAAACATTAACTGAGCTGACCAGAAAGCAATGACTATCATCATGATATCACGCTGTGGAGGTTTTACAGCTTATTTATGTCACTGTTTGTGTTTTAAGAAGAGTTAAATACAAAGAAGAAAAAAAAAACAGGCCGAAATACTAATTAAATGTAACCTATTTAAAAAATGACTCACTAAGAAACTAAAATCTCTCTTAGGTGTAGTTTATCATTTATGGCTAATATTACCAGTTATTATGCTACTTGACCATTTATGTAAACAAATAAGGACACTGAGGCAGCTGGTGTCTTGTCATTTTGTCCGGCAATAATGGAAAGCTTGTACTTTCTGATCTACTGCATCAGAACCAATAACAACAAAAGGAAACCTGGCATTTCTTCACTTTCTTCCTCTTTCAATCTTTAACAATCAACTTTCTGCTCATTTTTCCCCTCGTTGTTTCAAGGCGGCCTTCAGGACGCCAACACTCTTGGTTTTTCCTCCATGTTTTCTGTTTGTAAGTAGCCACGTACCCTTCATCTAAACTGTTTCTTCATTCTCTCTGTCAGTTCTTTGCTCTCATGATCTTTTTCCTGGTAAGATGCAGATATATAATGTACAAGCAAAATGTGTCCATATATATCCTTTGCTTTAACATGATGCCTGCAGCTAGTTTTCAGGTAGATCTGTTTATTATGCTGGTGGTTTAGGATTTAAAGGACTATGGTGACTTACAGGGAACACATTCAGGAAAACGACTACAGAGCAGTAAAATGTTGTTTCTATCCAACATATTATGGAATAAATTTGAGGAATTTTGGCGTCATATTTTTTTTTATTAAAATATAAAATTCAGAAAATGCCCAATGACACTAAGGGGAAGCACAGAAAGCAGCTTCCTGCTTGTGAACTTAATCATCTGTTACACGTGGCTGCAATTTCTACAAATAGGAACTTGCCTGCAAGTATGACGCAGGTCACTAACAATTTCACCAAAGTGTTGTAGTTAATTTGCTACAATAGACTGAGAATAAACCACAGAGGAATGTCTGTAAAGAGGAATAAATAAAGAAATTGTTGGGAGGACAAATCTATCAATGGAGATAATCTTATTTGAGAGTAACATTATCGGGTCTGCACATCTGTTATCAAGATGTAGTTCAGACAAGCAGATCCTGTGAAACTATACATTGTAGGGAAACTCCCCTGCTTCTGGTGATTTAAGTCATTTTTCCTGCAAGTTGATGCATTCCTTTAAGCTGTTTTAATGCATGTTTTTTATGTGCATTTAGTTCCAAATGACTCCAGAAGCTTCTTCATTAAACAGTTAAAAAGAATAAAATGTCGCAGTTATCACAGAATGTTTCCCGCTCAGGATTTTCTCCTTTCACAATGATGCAATTGATGGATTAAAGCGGATAAAACAGGCTCAGATTTGCACAAGTAAAAGCAGTTTTTCAGTCTTTTCTTAAGACGACTTGAACAAAACGGATTAAATGAGTGTGACCCACTTCCTGCTTTCATAGCTCAGACTTTTGGTTCTAAAAGCTTTCTCAGGATGCTTTTATGAAATGTTTTTATGCACATTTAACCAAACAGTTTTAGGCACTGATTACATTTAGATGCAAAGACGTCACACGTTTGGTCAACGTGCAAAAGGGATGACTTAAATAATCAGCCGCACCTGTTTTTGAGAAGGATTCTTTTAATTATTGTGGAATAAAACAGGTTTACACAGCTTAATCAACAAAAGTCATAAAAGGAAAATGCAAACAAACCCACAATGTTTATCAATTACAAGGCCCTTATTTTATAGCTGTTTTACAGCAGAGTCCAGGAAAAATCCTCATTCATGCATCCATAACAAGCAAATCGCAGGGTGAGAAGGAAATATACTTTTTTAGGGTTATCTCATCATTTTGGTCCTCGATGTCTGCAACCCTGCAGTTTTTAGATGTTTCTTTGTGCCAATAAACCTGGTTCTAGTTGATCTGTTGTGTTCTGCCCACACATGTTGACCCATGACCCTGATTCAGGTGTCCTTCAGGAAGAAACGCCCGAACCTGCAAGACAACAGACTATCCATGCTCCTATGGACAAAATATTTTAAGATAAAGCTCTTATTCTCATTTAGTGGAAACCTTTAACTTTAATTAAATGTAAATATTCTGTTACATTTTGGTAAGCCGACTGTCCTGAAAGCAACCTTTTTTTTAGCTGAATCTTTTTCAGCTTTTAGGTGAATCATTATATCCAGTTTTATTTATTTATTCAACATGCAGGTTGAACAGTTTCACTCTTCACGTTTTGCACAGCTGAAGGCGGATCTTAACACACTTTTCTTTCTCGCTGAACGACTGAATCACACCCCGTTTTCACTGTTTAAACATAAAGATTAAGATGTAGTTTTCAGTGAGGTTGTGAAGTCGTGCCCGGGAAAGAGAAGGTGGATCAGTGTGAGGAAAACCTTTTAAAATGACTGAGCAAAAGGTAAGAGCAGCACTTAGAGACTGATCAGTTTGTTGTTTTATGAAAGACGCTGTACCAGCATGCAGGCATCAATCCTGCCTAAAGCAACATTTCCAAACGGGATTTTCAGCTTCAAAAACGTTTTGTGAGCAAATGAGACATCCTTTTTCTCATTTCCCGATATCCTCTTATCAGCACGGCCGTCTTCCTCTGTTCCTTTTGCACACTCGGAGCTTTAATATTCACGTTGTCTCACCCTCATCTCTGCTATAATCTGCAAATGGGTGGTTCCTCAGACTGAATGCATAAACGCTCGCTTCGTTTCTGCAGAGTTGGAGACCGATCAGCAGCTTTAATCCAGTTAATCCTGCACAAAATGTTTATATTCTAAGTAATGCAGTTCTTCTGGGCTTTATAAATAAGTGTAGAATAAAACAAACCCAAAGAAGGATGATGTAAAAAAAAGTCAGAACATTTTATATCATTTGCTTTTATGTAGTTTTTTATCCTTGTAATATTCCAGTGAAATTTAAACAATCTGATGCTTTATTGAGTTACTAACAAGACGAGTGTTGCACTTTATGCATGACTTTTATTTTACTAGGTTTATCCAGTACAATAACACTTTGGTGTGGGTTGTTGTGATTCTGTGTGAGCTCTGAAGCTTGTTAGTGCTGCTGAACACCACGTCTCTGAAGTTGTGATGGTCAGTGAGCCCTGCTGCTGCTGCTGCTATAGTTGAACACCGCAGCGGTGTCGGGTGAGTACGTCTGAATGATGGTGTCCTCTGCCTCCAGGTTCGGTCCACGCTACGTCCATAGCAGCCAGTCGAGTGGAGCAGGCGCTTTCGGAGGTAGCCTCCTCATTACAGAGCAGCGCTCCCAAGCATGGACCCCTGCACCCCTGGATGACCCTGGCTCAGATTTGGCTGCATGCAGGTATGCTAGTCTCCTTAAAATGAATAGATAGGCAGCATGGTGGCACAGTGGTTAGCGCTGTGGCCTCACAGTAAAGCTGGGGAGGTTTGTCCAGTGGCCTTTCTGTGTGGAGTTTGCGTGTTCTCCCCATGTATGCGTGGGTTTTCTCTGTGTACCCCGGCTTCCTCCCACCCATCCTCATAATTCTAATAGCTTCATGTTCTGGAAAGCTCCTACGCTACATTAAATATGTTTTATTTTCCAGCACAGACAAACTGCTCAGTTTACAAGTTCTCAAGGAGTTTTCAGGCTCTTTTGAGAGCCTCACTGCTTCATGTGTAGATGGTGCATTTAGCTGTTTGAAAGCTGAGTTTTCATCAGATTTCCATGACAGTATAATGTGTCCCTAAATAACCATTTCTCCCAGCACCAAACGCAGAACTCCATCCCACCTGTCAGCGTTTTTTCAGATTACATCTTTTCTTTTTTTTTTTACCTTTCTGTCACATATTATCATCCGCCCAGGTCAGGCTCCATCAAACTGGGATGAGCCCAGTCATTGTTCTGGCTGCAGCTCTCAGAAACCTTTCTAAGAGCACTTTGATTAGATATGGATTGGATATTAGATTTCGCTCTGAGTTCCCTGGAGCCCAGCTGACGTTTGCTGACCAAAATGTAAACAGCAGGAAGAGTATGTATAAACAACTCCACAAGGTGCACATACACACTCTTGACAGAGGCAGTTGTGCTCCTGTTTGTCTCTCTCAAGCTGCTTCCTGTCATAGGTGGTCATTTCCAGCTTGGCGACATGGCTAATGTAATCAGCCAATTAGAGGACAGACAGGCAGTTCAGCTCATTTCCTGGCCGTCTCGTGCTCCGTTTGCTTCATACTGTCTTTATCGCAAACAAGACTGAACGAAGGATTTAGACATTTATTATTGTTTACACTGCAACATGTATGACATTTTAATCTCTAACTGCGTGGATTGACCTTTCCTCCCGTCCTGTGCTTCTTTTTGAGCAGCAGAGGTGTACATCGGCATGTCGAAACCTGCAGAGGCTTCTGCATGCACGCAGGAAGCCGCCAACCTCTTCCCCACGTCTCACAACGTTTTGTACATGAGAGGGCAGATAGCCGAGCTGAGGGGCAACACAGAGGAAGCCAAACGTTGGTATGAAGAGGCCCTGTCCATCAACCCGACTCATGTCAAGACCATGCAGAGGCTGGTGAGGGCACACATCTTTATACTCTGTTAGCCCAGTGTTCCTCTGAGCCCTGCATTATTTGTGCATCGCTCGCAGGCTAATGGAGAGTTAGAACTAATAACTCTCAGAACTCATCTGCATCAGCATCAAATTACTTGGCTCTACTGTCTCTAATTTGATGCTCGCTGCAGTTGATTACGTTGTCACTGGATATTCTCTGCAGCCTGAATAAAGACCCTGCACATGCATGTCCGCCATAGACGTCTGTAAATAAACTAGTCTGAAATGTCTTCAGAAGCTGCTAGAATGACTCAAACTGTCCGTCCGATGCAGATGAGAGTGTGTATAAACAGTAGAGAGGGTTGTTTATCACCAAACGTCCTGAGAAAAAGTTACCGTGGCTGTGACTGAAGCTCTGACTCACTAAAAGATCATTCAGGTTTTGTCATGATGTGAGCAAAACCAACAAGATTTTTCTAAACACCACACAAATAATTTGATTTGATTTTTCCCTTTACGAGCAACTTTAGATGATTTTGATCACTAATTGTAATAAAGCATAAAACAATATATGAATGCTTGGTGGCTTTGCTCATAACAGGATATAAAAGCTGTGTTTAAATGAATATATTGTCTCTTCAGGGTCTGATTCTGCACCAGCTCCAGCGCTACACTCTTTCTGAGAAGGTCCTGAGAGATGCTGTTCAGGTCAACAGGTAGGTGTTCATGTGTCCTCATCTTCCCCATGTCTTCATCTTCTTTTCCTTTTCTACTAATATAAATATAATCTCTCTGTTTTCTCATCAGCACGGCTCATGACGTGTGGAACAGTCTGGGAGAGGTGCTGCAGGCTCAGGGAAACGCCGCAGCCGCCACCGAGTGTTTCCTCACCGCCTTGGAGCTGGAGGCCAGCAGCCCTATCCTTCCCTTCACCATCATACCGAGAGCTCTATGAAACACACACGCACGTACTCAGCCATAGCACAAACGATGGACTTGCTAGCTGCATGCACTTCATACAAACACACCTCATTCCTGCATGCACAAGCTGTACAGCCATACACACAAACATGCATTGTATATAATGCAAATAATACTCCTTCCTTCTACCTTTCCCACAATGCCTTGCTGTGTCTGCTACCCCTGCCTTTTTGTGTGTGTGTTTGAGGTCATGAGTGTGTGCCGATACATTTGTCATGTCTGTGCATGTACGCGTGCCAACTTGTGTTTCAGTGTAAATACAACAGCCATGGTGGGAGCTGAGGATTTGTTTACATGTTAAGTCCAACAACAGATTATTGGCAGGCAAACGGTTTTATTAAGGTTTCCTTTTATGAGCCAAATATCTCTTTTACTCAAAGCTACACATACTCACTCGTTGCTGTTATTACGGAGCAGAAAGCTGTTACTGCACGGCTGGCTGGCTGTCAGAAAAAGCCACTGGAGCATCGACAGACCTGATCAGCAGATCACTGAATAATCAAGCAGTCGGTAAATGCCAAATGCAAGATGCATTCACTCAGAAAATCTGATTTGTGGGAGCTGATGAAGAACGATGGCTGTTTTTATGGGTTTTAAACTCGTATGTTTAATTTCATCTTAAGAGTTTATACATTTTGAGTGCATCGTTGTTCAATTAGTTTTGTTTTAAAGAAGCACCATAGTAGCTGCTCACATACAAGTGCCACAAAACTTGAAGAGAAAAGCTGAAGTTACTGATAAACAAGCTTTTTGAAGCCATTTTTCTGGTAAATTACAGAAACCTGTTGCATATATTTTATCCACAATCTCGACTTTCTGTGTAATGCACCCACAGCGTCCTGTTTGGCCAGATTTATTTTTGAGTTTTGAATATAAATACAAAGAATTAATGTTGTATATTTGATTTGTTTCTTGTGTATTATTTTTAGAGAGTAAATTATAATTCTATTTTTCAGTGCTGTGGGAAAAATGAGAGGATGTCAGAATCCTTTTTGCTGTAAATGAATGACTGAAATTAGAACGATGATCAGGATAATAAAAGCGGCTAATATGAAGTGCCTCATGTTTTTATTGGTAAACCTGTGTGGTATTTCCCCTACCTGTGACCTCAGGGCCAGCAGTGTGTGTTTCCATCTCAGGTGTGTGTCTGTCAGCAGATGCGTTTGTCCTCTTTTATATGTGGATTACAGCGCTGACAGGTTTTGTCCCAGAGTGTCGGGAAGCTACTGTCCAGTCTCAGACACGGCACCCCCACAGTATCCAGGTCTCTCTTAGACTCTCATGTGTCGCTAAAGGGTAATCTCTCAAAGGTTCACGACTGAGGCCACACACCCTTTTCACTAAATCCAAACAAGCTTTTCAGAATTAAAATAATCCAATAAGTAATCAATATAAGTAGATACCAGCAGAGCATGTACCGTACATTGTTTTAATACACATAAATTGGCATCACTGCCACTAATTCTAATATGGGAAAACAGCAGTTGTCAGATTCAATAAAGAAACATCTAAAAGTCACATGCTATCAAATTTCCATGATTGAGAGTATCGCCTTACTGGATTAACACATCTAAGCAGGACACAAATGATGTGTCCAAACATTACACGCTCTGCTTCCGATCTGTCCTGACATCAGGTGAATGACTGAAATGTGTGTGAAAGATGGAAAATATCCTCACAGGAAACCCTAAACTGCTACATGCTGTCATAAAGCATTAAATAATATATAAATACACTTCAGACAGTTATGCAAGTCCAACTACTGTGTACTTCATCCAACACCTCCTACACTTCTTCATCCCCCTCATCGGTTCAACACAATCTTTAGACATTCTGTAAAGCAGGACTATAAATATAAAGCATCACTGGAGATTTTAGTCACATTTTCTTTCCACGCCTTCTCCACCCCCAATCATCTCCTCAAACTCCCACAGGTTTCTGCAGCCTCTCCCCATCCAACCAGCTCTGTTGCCTAGCAACCCATTCATGCACGCTTGGCGATCCTGAGAAGTCCTTGTGGCACCTCAGATAAACTGCAGAAATGGTGTGAAGCTTCATGCTCTCACATAGAATTTCAGTTTCTATATAAATAAGTTGTTTTTGCTTCATGTTAAGTGCACTTTATGCAGTTTGCTTCCGGTGAGGTGCCACACACACACACACACACACACACACACAGAGCTCTGATGAGTCATCTTAGAGCATCACTTCCTCCACAAAATCCTGAAGTAGAAATACAAGTCAGATCCTCAGCAGCATCTTAGTTAATGATATTTTATTGGAAAAACAAAATGTAAAGACAAGCATGTACAACTTGGAATGCAGATCAACTGAACCAAACAGAACAGCTGGACCGGGCCGGGCCTTGCTGCACCCACACGCAACAACACACGCACACACAGGCAAACTTGCACACAAACACAAAGTAGAAATGCTGCAAAGCACCGACCCCGTCCCAACTACTGTGAAAAACACCCCCGTACAGTTATACAGGCACAGCCTTTGAGGCAATATGCAGAACCGGGCATGCTTCTGTGAGAATGACCCAATTTATCTATTTTCATCATGACAGAAATCTGTAAACCTCCAACTAATACTTGTACTGGTGGACAGAGTAGTAATTGATACTGATATTGCCTCAGTTATTGTACTTAATCATCTTTTAAACCCACCCGATCCCTCCATTAGTCTAAGACATAACCGCTGTTGAAGGGCTTTGAGTCCACACCCCAACCCAGCTTCACCCTCAAAAAGGTAAACACACAGGATTAAGTGAGTAAACTGACATGCCAAAACACAAGATCTAAAATGAGTTATTGTTTATTCCATTTTAATATTTTTCTTAAAAATATCTGCCATTTCTGACTTCATTTAGGAGAGCAAATAACTGGTTCACTCTCTTCCATCCCTCTGAACCACCCCTCCCTCCTCCTCCTCTGTGGGTCTCAGGCAAACTTGAGAACCAACAACAGGCCTCTGCCACTGGGCTCTCACCAGTAACCCATTTAACGCTGCATGCATGAAGAACAGGAGGGGAAAAAAAGGGAAGTCATGGAGGAAAGGCATTTGGCTTGCCCAAATAATCATATCAGGCAGATGGAACCAGGAAGCAGAGGAGCAGTGACCGAGCCAGTCAACTGCACGGAGGCTGCTTGTCTAACAAGTTGAGATCTGATTGGGCAGCTCAGAGCTGGGGGTGGGGGGCAGGGAATACAAGCCAGTACATGCAGATTAATTTAGTTTTTCTTTGTCTTTTACCTTTTTTGAGCTTGTTTATATGGACAGATTTTCAGTTTTCCAACATTCAGTTAAAATTTTCTATACAGAAATGCATGATTATATGTAGATTTTTGCAATAAGAGGTAAGTGAAACATGACTGTCTTAATGTGAGCCCGGTTCATTTGGCGGTCATCATCTGAACAAACTCTGTGGGAGGAAAACAAAAAGCCATCAGACCAGTACTTATATTGCTTCTGTGAGAACAAATTTAAGACAAATGAAAATGAACAGAACAGCTCAGAGAAAATATCAGGAGAGTTGATTTGATCCCATACCTTCATAGTTGACCTGTCCGTCTCCGTCAATGTCAGCTTCTCTAATCATTTCATCTACTTCCTCATCCGTCAGCTTCTCTCCCAGGTTAGTCATCACATGACGGAGCTCTGCTGCACTAATATATCCATTGCCATCCTGACCACAATACAAACACACAAGATTAGCACAAAATTATAATTATTCACAGCAGTTCTAAATGTTCATTCAGCAACTCCTTTTTTTACAGATTTCAGATTATATTAATCCACTTTAACCTCCAACCTGTACTGGTACACATGGCTGTATATTGATAATGATTGTGGTTCAAATATTGAACTCAAACCTGATCATCTTTTAAACGCACCTGAAACATGTCAGATAGTAAACTGAAAACTACTCGCTAGTCTTTCCCTAAAGACATGTTAGGAAAAATTTACCACTAAAACAATGTTGTAAAGACAAAGGGAGTACAGAGCCATCACATCTATTAGCTACACATCTTCTCCATCATTGAAGCACTTTTTAAAGATGTCTGCAGAAAAAAATAGACTATGAACTCTATTTATTGGGAGTTACAACCAGAGAAAGCCAACCCATCCTTGTGACAGCAGTATTAAGTGCTGGCCTGTGCTTCGGCACAGAGTTATTAGCAAATCTGTAGGAAATCTAAATCCAGGTCTTTTTACATACGTTACAACATCTCTCCTTTCTAAAGCAACATTTTCTCTTTAACCTCTGTAAAGACAAACACCTACCTTATCAAAGACTCTGAACGCCTCCCTGATCTCCTCCTCACTGTCAGTATCCTTCATCTTCCTTGCCATCATGGTCAGAAACTCAGGAAAGTCAATGGTCCCATTACCTGGAGGGGTTTCATTAAAGCAGGTGGTTATTATGGCTCCTCATAATTTATTAAAGTTATTTTCAAAAGGACAAGTCATAAATAAATACATCTTTCCCCTTTCAAGGAGCACAACCTTACCATCGGCATCCACCTCATTGATCATGTCCTGTAGTTCAGCTTCAGTTGGGTTTTGACCCAGTGACCTCATAACAGTGCCCAGCTCTTTGGTGGTGATGGTGCCATCTCCGTCTTTATCAAACAGGGAGAAGGCCTCCTTGAATTCTGGACAGGCAAAGAGATAAGAGGAGCTGAAAGACAAAATACTGATGGCAGACAAACTAAACGACTGGGGGATGGGATCAGAAGGCAGAGTGGTATTCTGCTTACTGGACTCATAAAGCTAGATGACAACATAGGGCCCAACAACAGCACTGCTGCATGTTTTCTGCTAAGTGTCTCAGAGATGGTGATTTTAAATAGATATCCAGGTAGATAATACATTTTAATGTTGCTTAAGGTTACCTTTTTTTTTTTTTTTTACAACTCCAGCATTTTGATGCGCTTATAAAATGGTCATTTATTTGAAAATATGCTGCAAATCCAAAAGTAAAACTGCTTATTTCTTAAATCCCATTAAAATAGTTTAACAGAGAAAGCTAGTTGGCCAGATAGTATTAGTATTGGCCTAGTAGACCAAACATGTTAAAAAAGGTAGATTCTGCTTTCACTAGAAGCAATAGTTTAAAAAACCAAAAGCAGGTTATACAATAAACTTTGTAATGATTTTCCACTTTAGAACCACACTGATCCTTGATGAGACTTTGTCTCCACAGATGCTCAGAAACAGCATCAGTTAGCTTACTGGAAGTCATAGCGATGTGCCAATTAAATTATTTTGCCTACTTATTAAAAATGGCTAAATATTCTTACCTGCAATTTGCTCTTCTGTTAGTTGGTCAGCCTTAAAAACAAAGGAAAAATATTGAGTCAGGTTTATATACATTTTTCTTAATATAAAAATATAGCAGCAATGCACAACCTGCAGGTTTTTCCATTCAGCCTCACACAACAGTCACAAGTCAAAAGAAAACCTGACAAATGTTTTGAGCTCAACAGAACAGGAGCATCAACACTTCCTCATATTTACATTATTTGTTTCAGAGTACAACCTTTATATTCTCAAAGTGAATATCAGTGAGATCTGCCACCAGTTTCACTGCTTTGGGTTCAGGTTTTTTTGGCCCTCTGCCTCCACCTGCTCTTCCATCCAGCCTCAACCCTGCACCTCCTCTGCGCTGCTTTAGGTCCACTTTTCCTCCTGCATCTCCACAAACTCCAGTTGGTTTCATGGTTAGCCCATCCAGTGCCCCACGGACCATCACTAAGCCTTCAGCCAGACACTCTGTTCGCTTGCTGTTTTGGACACCCTGTTTTTTAACCTCTGTCAACTCCGCTTTGGTTCTCTGCAGGCAGGTCCTCAGGTCCTGCATCTCTCTGACAAGGTTGTCCGTGCGGCTGGAGGATGTGTCCATTAGCATCTGCAGGAAGGCTCGGTAGTTCCTCTCCTGTTGCTGGATGAGCTCCTTGTAGTAAAGCTGTTGATCATCCAAGAGGTCATACACTGTGGACAAGCTCACCAACTCATCCTCTGCTGGGTACATGGCAACTTTCTTAGGCATCATGGTGAAAGAAAACTGACAAGCAGGGCAGGAATTGTGTGTTATGGTGGGAAGATTGGGTGGATGAAAAAAATAATGGCTCGACATTGATAAGTCACTCCTGATTAATAAAAATAACAGAAGTAATGCAGCCAAATAGCAGCATGTGCTCTGGCTAAAGTCACATTATTGTATTGATGAAAAACAGTCAAAATAGAGGTTTTTAATCCTTATGGATAGCTAGCAGACGAGACGGATGTATAAATGCAGATGGGGTGAATGGATAATTGTCAAACTTGTCCTTCAATCCTTCATGTACAGATGGGCGATCGATGACAGAAGTTTGTAAAAATCAGAATCATGGGTCAGCAGGCTGGACTGACCTGACAGGTGATATTTCTCCAATGAGCTGGAAGACAAGTCGCTACAACAGCTGGTCCTTATGTTGACATTGTCCAGGTTACTTGTTCATCCATCCGTCTCTCAATAAATCCATCTGAATATCTTTCTGGCAGTCTTGCTGGACTGAGGGTGTACATGACCAGATACTGCCCTTCCTTCTTTGCATCAGTCTTCAGACAGGGGACACTGTGGACATTCCAGCTGCATCTGCCTCCATATCAGGGAATTAACCAAAGTATTGGCAGTAAAGACTTGGTTCCCTGTTCATCTCTCCAAATGTGCAGTAAAGCTGCATGCAGAGATGAGGTGTTCACCTCCTGCTGTAGCTCAGCATGATGAAGCGCCTTACATGAGTGTGTGTGTGTGTAAGCAGAGTCCAGGAGGCCAGACCAGAGGAGGTTAGTCAGACATGTCAGGAAATTGATTTAAAGGTGTGTGACAGTAACAGAGCCCAGACTAGGGGAGGTCACAGGAGTTTTATGTGTATCTATCTGCATATGCCAATCTGTAGCCTGTCATCTAATGACTCCAGTTGCAGCTCTTGGGGAGGATCGGTTGACTGGTCATCTGGCCTCCCAGGCCGCATCATGGATCACACCAAATGGACCCCTCAGCAGGGCCTTTGTCCTCACAGTTACAGGGTCCGAGTGTGACATGAAATTTCCTCAGGAGTTTGCACTCAATCCAATCCCAGTTTGTTTAAAGTAAATGAGCCGAACTAGATGCCATTATCCTTCAATCCAACAGGTTACCAAAATTATTAAAAATGCGACCTCACCAGATGTTCAGATCGAGCAGTTTAAATCACCATCACACAGCTTCCCAATCTAAAAGAGTGAGATCCTTCACTAAAACCATTCATAGTCACTATATAATTCAAACTTGATAAAGTTATTGAACACAACACTGTTGCATCTTAGAATCTGAATAGTGACAAAACAATTTCACCCAAATTTCCTGATTAGACAAACATGATGCAATCTGTTATTTAATCATAAATCTGAAGGTTACTTTAGTCTTCTTAAATTACAAAGACAAACTAATTAATTTGAATATTTAAAAAAAATATGGGAAAAAAGTTTAGAAACCAAATATAACTTTACATACCAATAGCTGATTTTTAAAAATATATATAATTTGTTGTCCATTCATCTAAACTGACTGTTGTGAATGGTTTTTAAAAACGTAATTTTGCAATAAGCATTTGTACGGTAAAACAGCAGCAAACAGGAAGCTCACCATGATTGATAATACACTTGTGCATTATCAAAGACATGCAAGACCAGCTGATTGTTAACAGGCTGCTAAGCCCTCCAATATCCAGGCAATATTACTCTCCTGACAGTAACGTCTGTCAACAACGATCACATTCATGTTACAGAAGATAGTCTATGCAATTTATTTTTAAAGCCGACATAACATAAAGATGAACCTTCTATAGACGGGATTAAAACTAAGAATACAACAATGCATTGCTTTGTTTCCAGTGCAGTCATTCAACACCTCATGTCAACAGCATACAGCTTACTCAATGTGCAAGTCTTTCTGCTTTAAATCAAAAAAGGTAAAAAGCTCAGACAAGTACAACTAAAAGGATGCACTTTACCTTCAGACTCAACTTTCTTATATCTTTTGAGTAAATGTCTGCCAAAACTAAACCACTCAGATTTAAAAAAAAATATGAATGTAACATTAAGTTTTAAAAAGAAATTTTTTTTTACTAAAGTTTTAGAACATTTTGAAACAGAACCATAAATCCCTAGGCTGAAAACCAGATGAACAAATGTCTTAAAAATATTACTTCTAAAAATCTGTGACATGAAAACTAAAATATGAGATGACTATCTATCTATCTATATATATCTAGATATCTATATCTATATCTATATATACGCACACACACTGAATACGTGTCAAAGGTGAACATCAAACCACCATTTTGAGTACTTTAGACAAATAGGAAGACAAAAATGACCATATTCAGTCTTAATGACCTACTTTCTTGTATTAATAGATATTAAACTTTCCAACTAGTTACAACTATGGTGGGAAAATTTCAATGACTCCAAATACAATATACACTTCACAGTTAAACGTTTAAGAGTTTCGCTGGGAACAATAAACACACAAAACAACCGCGTTTACAAGAATTCTGGCACAAACTTTTGCTACATCTGCAAACCGCAAAGATGACTGGCGATTCGGCTGTAAAATACCGGAAAATCAGTCACAGAGGGTGTATTCAGCTGTGATGCTAACCACCAGAGGAGCCGCCACAACTTACTACAGAGGCCACCTGTAACAACCACTACATGTTTGCATAGGGCAACATCAACCGCTGCTATATTTGCACATGGCAATTGTAAGCCAATGCGATAATCTTCTCGCCCGCAGCGACGGTTGACATTTTAACGCCTCAGCGTTAACAGCTACCAGTTAACGTTAGCTAGCTAACTCAATGATTGAAATGAGTCCTCGAGCTAGAAAATTTCCACAACGACGCCCTGGTAGAGTGATTAAAGGCTCAAAAATGGCTTAAAGTTAACTGAGCACAATTTTATTTCAAGTAATAAACATCACGTTTGAATAAATACTCACCATAGCTGTGGGAGACGGAACTGTGTTTGCGCTAGCGCTATAGGAGAGAGGAAATGGACGGTCGCCACAGAACAGGGCTGGCTGGAGGCGGGCGAGAAAGGCAAAACACAATTGTACGCCTAAGTGTATTCCTCCGCAGTGTGGGTAGGTCCCCCTTAACAAAAAAAAACCTCTGTCCGCTTACACACGTGCTCGTACCGGCTCGTATCCACACTTGCATATATGAATACATGATTGATATTATCCGTGTGCACAACTAAGTTATACATAATTAATTTAGATGCTGGAACCTCAATTTTCGCAAATTTGAACTTCGGTTCTTTTTAAATTAATTCCTTTTGATACTTTTACGAAATGTAAACAAAACAAAGATACTAGTTAATGTGCTTAATTCGTTTAAAAAGTGCTTTTGAAGCAGCAAATCATATAAATGACAACTGGAAAGTGAGTTGAATCTTTTTAATATTCAAGTGACGCTCGTTTCTTTGCTACTTAGAACAAATAAAAAATATGGGAGAGTACTGTCATAATAGCTTTGTCGCCTAGTAAAATATAATATATTTAATAGCTCATTTACAATCAGTACTTCCTCCTGCAACTCATTCCTCCTCCTTGGCAATACAGCAACATTGGAAATGACGGACTATTTAGTGTTACACCTAGTTTTATCCAGGCGGATGGATACATTTTACACGGCGCAACTGACAACGTTATTAAGCCTGCAGATTTACTTTTGAAACGAATTTTCTGATTGGACAACACAGACCCGCAATAGCATAACCATGCACTAAGGTTGCTGATTGGTCCTGATAGATCTGCAATGCGTCAAACCATGGCGCGGCAAAGACGGCAGAGGGGGTGCGTTTTCACCGCCCGTCTTCAGAGTAGAAAAGAGTGCGGGCGGCAGGTTATGTCCATAGGTGTGCCCAAAACTACCTGTGACGAATGAGTACAAATTCATAAATAAATGTATCCTGGCGCCTTACAGTGGAGGTGTTAGTACACACATTTATTATGAGAATAGAAAAAAGAAAAAGAAAAATACAACTCAGATTAAATACACTTTAAATAAATCCATCATCCCTGCGGTTAAATTAATGCAAATCCATAAATTTATTTAATTTGCTTAAGTCATGAATTGACTTTCCAGTGGTAGTTTTAAGGCCTTTTTTTATACCCAGTTCAATCTTTTAAAAAAAATCTTTTTACTAGACCAATACTACTGTACAATTTCCTATAAAAATAATGTTATGGAATTTCACATATTTCATTTAACAAGATATCTTTGGGTATTTAAGAAAAAAACAAAAACAAAGTTACTTACATTTATTAACAAAATATCAGATGCAACAACTAATGGTCAATAAATCATTTTAGAACAGTATAAAAGTCATCTCTGCTCACCTTTAATTTGATTAAATTTTCTAACACTGAAGCTTTATTTCTTTCAAATTTTTAATTGCAAATATAGAAAGTTGTTTTGATAACACAAGAGTGAGCATTTTCAATCTTCTAGTAGTATATCCAGCTCTTCCAAAGGCAGTCTTAGTCGCAGTTCTTTCTCCATCATCAGGTCTATGAACTCCTGTAGATGCTCAGGGAACAGCTGCACAGCATCCATATACAGACCCTGATCAAACAGACATGATTAGTTTGCACATTTCTTCAAAACCAGGGGTGTCTGATTCAGTCCTCAGGATGTACCGTCTCCCGCTTTTAAATGCAACCCTTCACCAACACACCCGGATAAAATTGCTTCATGCACGTCATTCAACTCTGCAGAATCCGGGTAACAAGCCATTTATTTGATTCAGCTGTGTTGGAGAAGGGTTGCAGAATTGTAAATCTCAAGGACAAGACTTGAGCATGTTTGTTTGCTTAAATGAATGTAAAAACATATAATTTGTTGCAGGAGGAATATCACTTGAATATATGTGCCTCACCTTTACCCAGGGGATATTTTGCAAGGCCTTGTAGAAGATCCCTCTGGCTTTATCCACTTTTCCTTCAGACACCTACACATTTAGATGCAAACAGATAAGCACCTTAAAGCGTTTTGTTTTGTCATATCACCACTTTGGTAGTTATATGTGAAATGATGTGTCTCACCAGGAAGTAGATATACATTCTCCACAGTAAAGGGCAGTGAACACCCATCCCTGTTGCTATGGCACTTTCAAACAGTCCACAAATTCGGTTGCTGAGGCCATTCTCCGGCAGTAGGGGCAAACCTTTATCATAACTCCTGCAAACAACATACATGGATATGCCTTTTTCCCCCCCTTTTGTCTTGGATTATTAAATCTTTTTGTCCTATTGTTATATGTAGTGTTAATGCTTGTTTACCTTTGAGCAGCATCCACCAGCTGCTTCCTTTGCTGTTCAGCAACAATAGCGAAGAGGCGTGGCACCACGCTGCTGTTTTCTCTGGTTACAGAGTGGAAAAAACGTCGAGCCCTGCCAGCGCTATGGTAACGATTCTCCACCTGAAATGAAGGTCGCAAAAGTTTCAAACAAACAAAGCGCAGATGATATTCTCATTTCACTTGTGATGAGCGGTTCACCTGCACGTATAAGCTCCACAAAGAGGCGCTGCTGGGCCAAGCAGAGAGGGCTGAGGTGAGCGCTTCTCTTAGCGTCACCAAAGGAAATACACTGATGTTCTTGTGGTGCTTCAACAGTGCTGCTTGCTGGACAGCCAACGCCTCACACTCTGAAGCCAACTGGCTGACAGCTGTTGAGCGCCTTGCTTCGATGTGAGCACAGCCTGCTTTCTCTGTACTGTTCAGCTGTTTCTCAGGAGTTAGTTTGCAGTGTAGTTCCTCCATTTTTTCTCTGGCCTGGCTGTAGATAGCAGTAGCTGCTTGGATGCTCACTGTGAGGTACTGGAACAAGGCATAGCAACCAACAAGACTCACAGCCAACTTCCCCTGTAGCAGGTCTTCATGTCCTGATCATAAATACATAAGAAATTATTCCAAATAACTTGAAAATTGTCTTTGTTTTTGTTTGAAAGCCTAAAACTGTTAATTCTTATTGTTCAGAAATCACTACACATAGTATAACATGGACACTTGGTAGTATAACATGGACACTTGGTAGTATAACATGGACACTTGGTAGTA
>JBAMIG010000021.1:3717202-3758047 GCA_037177335.1 Kiunga ballochi | reverse complement strand
CACTACACATAGTATAACATGGACACTTGGTAGTATAACATGGACACTTGGTAGTATAACATGGACACTTGGTAGTACAACATGGACACTTGGTAGTACAACATGGACACTTGGTAGTACAACATGGACACTTAGCCCACTGAGTAAGATGTAGTGATAGCTGTAAAACATGTTCAAGCTTTCCCTGTAGTCAGTATTTAACATGTCTTAAAAAGTCCTTTGATATAAATGAAGTTATAAAAACCTCAACATGAATAAAAATACACTCGTAGTGCATATCTGCCAACACATTTTCCTAAATTGTACACACTGTAACCTAAATACTGAGCCTAGAACCTAAAAACATCAGAATAGACGTGAAATTTGCTCCAAAAAAAGAACCTTTTTTGTCTTGATGTTTCCTCGTGTTTTGCTCCAGGCCTGTGAGGCTTGTCGCTAGAGCCTGTTCGTAAGATTTCCTGGCTTTCAGGATAGAAACCGGGGAGACGGATGAGGAAGATGAAGACGATGTTCCCTCTGCAAGCCTGGTCAGTACACAGACAGCCTGTGATGTTGTTACATCAGTAGGTTGTCTTTGCTCTTTTGCATTCGCCTCCACCTCCAACTGGGACCACAGCAGGCAGAGGTTGCACAGAGTGGGGCTGCTCAGCCCCTTTGATCCCCCCATTGCTGTGGCCGTGGAGAACACTTTACGAGCCTCATCCACGTTGCCCAGCATCCACTCCAAATGGGCGTACTCTCGCCACAACACCAGCGATGAGCGGTTTTCAGCTTCTTTCAGTAGCTGCTTGGCAACTCGCTTGCTTCTTTTGCCTTGAGTGCGAAGTCGTTTCTTATTGCCACTGTGCAAACATCGCCAAACCTGACACACAAATACATCTAAATATATACAAGGAAAAAGGAAGTGATGATGCTTTTCATAGTAAAGTTCTAATCCTGAGGAATTTACCTTTAGTTTCTCATACTGGATTAAGCTTAAAGACAGACAAGCCCGGTGATGAGGAGGAAGAAGGGGCTGGATCATGCTCAACACATTTGTGAGGAACTTCTCGCCCTTCTTTCCAAGACCAACCCACTTCCTTACTCCTTGAAGAGTGGTCATGTGACCTACAGAGTTTGCCCCATGGTCAGGCAAGTCATAGGCAGTCAAAGGATGCTGGATGTCAATACCTGTGCAGCAGAAGGGAACCATGTCTGTGAATTCCTTCACATCAATTCACCAGAATCAAATTTATATAAGTGTTGAAATCCTTTTTTTTTTTTTACCCTGAGTGAGCAAAGAAAGGTTTTCCAGAAGCAAACCAGCCTGGTGGGGAGCAGAAAGCACAGAGTCTACAGGCAGACCCAGGAAGAACAGGAAATGGAGAAGAAGTTGGAGCTGCAGCTCTGGTGATGACAAGATGATCAAGGATGAACCAATGTCATCAAACAAAACCTAAAAGTGGAGAGAGATGGAGGTGGGAATGTAAAACAAAGGCCTGACACCAAGCATGCATTTCATTTCATTAAACATGGTGGAAACTTAAATTAAAATAACATTAAATATATATATAAAAAAACCAGCACCTGTCTGTCAGGGTCCTCACAGTCTTCCTCTGACTGACCCTTGGTTTTATCAGGCCTCCATGGCAACCAGTGATCTGCTTCCCGAGACGATTCCACATCCAACCAGACTGTCCCTCTGGGCTGGCTCCTGTCTTTCACCTCCTCTTCATCCTCTTCTTCCTCCTCCTCCTCCTCTTCTGTAGAGACACACCCCCACAAAAATGAAATAGATTCACATTTTAAGACATCCAATCAATATTCACACTCTGCCTGTGAGGATGTGAGTGTGTGAGGTTTACCTGCACAGGGTTCAAGCCACCCTCCACGCTCTTGTTGGAGCATCCAGGCTTTCCAACCTCTGGCTTCTACCTCCCCGATTCTTGCCTCTCCACTGTCCCAGAATGGTTCAAAAAACTCAGCCTGTGCACACAGATGCAACAAGTAAACCTACAGCTAAAACACCTAGAAGTGTTTTTTTTCTAAGCATCCCTGTTTACCTGCTGCTTTGTAGACAGTTTGCACACGCTGTCAGGTTTGAAGAAAGTAAAGTCAATCATGGCCTGAAAAAGTGAAATTGCCTTTTCGGAGTGACCTGACTGACGCAGGAAATGGCACTGCTGGATAAAGATATCTGAGGAAAGAAATTAATATAGGGAAACCATATGTGATTGTCATCAACTTAGCAGTCGTCAGAACAGAAAAACTGAATAAGTAACAACAAAATGAATCTCAATTACCCAACATGTCCTCTTCAGTTTCTGGCAGAGCTGGATGAGAGACCATACTACCATCTTGCACAGCACTGAGCGTGCTCAGACACTTCCCATATGCATTGTTGACTTTTGTCACAGTAAAGTTACTAAAGTAACTCTGAGTAAAGAGTAGATACTGCCTCCACAAGGGGGCACTGTTTGGATGTAGAAACACCTGAAATGTAAGAGATGTTTAAACAGTGTAGAGGTTTGAAGTACAAGCTTACATAAAAACAATATTTACTATGTTTGTCTGTGCATGTAGTCAACACTGAATAGTAATCACAAAACATATCAGTGGAGCCTTACAAGTTTCTTCCATTCTTTAGCCAGAGCTGAGGGCTCCCAGAGCTCCTGACAGATCCTGAGTCTCTCCAGCTGCAGTGTGATACAGGTGGGGTTGGTGGCCACGGCACGCTCTGCGATGCTTAGCTTTTTCTCCAGCAGCGCTCTGTAGGAGGACTTACGGTGCTCGGTTGAATCGCCACCCTGCTGCTCCTTCTCACCTCCAAATACTTCTACACTCAGCTCATCCTGAAGGAGGTTGTAAAGTATTGTGACAGGAATACCTGATTTTGCCATTTCCATGTGATAAAAACATGGTGCATTCAATACTTGTGGAAACGCATGCATGCAAACACAAATATTACATAACACAAATACAACCTTCATACCTGGTACTGTATGAACTGTATCCACAGCTGTGTATCTGCTGGTTGCTCTCTGAGTCGCCTGTTAAACTCTTCAGTCCTCCCAGTCAAAAGGCCAGCATTCTCCCCTGTCTGTGTTTCCAGTTTCTGTTCATCCTGATGTCCTTTTCCCTGCAGCCAGAGGGCTGTGGATGAGTCATAAACTCCAAGTGGATTTACAGATGATGTCTGTGCTCTGTCACCTAAATCCAAGCATTAAAAGTTGGCTGTTATTCAGAGTCTTCAATTTAATATTTAAATCCAAGTGCACATAATTCTTAGTAAGATGAATCACTTTAATTCTTATGAATCAGCCCTTATGATAAATTTCTGGAGCATTCTTACCACAACATGGAATTTTTAATAATTATTAATAATCCCTTACCTGCCTGTTGTCTTTTATTATCCCCCTCAGTCTCTCCCAGGGAGAGGAAGGAGGCTGAATTAATGGCGTCTCCGCTATCAGGAGTCACAGGTAATACAGGAACAGGTGGCTCAGACCGAACCAGCTGCCGACTGGCTGCAGAAAAATATCTATCTGATGCTTTTTTACTGTCCCCTTTATGTTTCTTCTTCGTCTCTGAATCCTCCCAGCTGACTTCCTGCTTGCGAGGGTCCAGACCCAATGTGGAGTTGCCTTTCCTCCTGTACCTAACACACACACACACACACACACCCACACACATATAATTTCCTAACTGTACTCGTAGTTCATGTCCCAAACATAAAAATTCACAGAATTATTTCCATTCACAGAAGTGGACAGAAACAAACCCATTCATGAGAAATCTGTTTTTACATTTATGTTATCTATTATATATACGCTACCTGGCTACATCTCCTCTGTACAAGGACTTGTATGTCCAGTTGGCTGGGTCCGGTTTACGGTCCACACAAAACGGCTGCCCTGTGGGTAACTGAAGGTCATCTAACCAGGAAAAACGACTTGCCAACGGAGAAACAAGTGGCCTGATAAGAACACACACACAGAAGACTGAGTAACTTAATTATAAAATAAACATCTGGGACACCTAAGTTTTCCCTTACCTTTCTGCCTCTTCTTCCCTTTTCAGATCACTGGGGTAAATAGTTTCAGAGTCAGATCCACTGCTGTTGGAATTTCTCCCACTCTTCCTTTTGTGTTTTTTCTTCTTTTTCTTCTTCTTTTCACTCTTCTTTTTCTTCTTTCTTTGTGGCGCATCACAATCTTCCGCTTCCTTCTCCTCAGAGGAGGCAACATCCTTATCAATACTAAGAAATATGAGATTATTTAAACATGGATGAGTTTAAAAAACAGCCAAGAATAAACTTTTAAACATCTCAAATTAAAAACAAATATTTACTACACAAATTTTCAAAACAGTATCATAACTTGTCACAAGACAAGTGTTTTTAAGTGTTTGAACTTTCTGATGAATTCATTAGGCAGTTAAACAATGTTTCACAATAACATTTTATAATGACATTAAACTACAGAATCTCATGATGAAAAAGCAAATGGAGTGGTACCTTCCTTCCCTCTTGATTATGTTCTCACTGGCCTTCACTAAAAATCGATTGTGAAGAGAGACTGCATCCCCAGTCTGAAAACTTTTATTGTTCAGCCAATCTAATTCTGTAAAAAGAAAGAACATAAAACATTGTTAATGGTGTCAAGACTGAGGAATAATGATGTATTAGATTCTGCACGTAAACAGCAATTCTGTTTAAAAGCACCATGTCCAGGTAATGCAGAGGATGCATGCATCTGATCCTTAAGTGGGATTAATCCAGCAGTCTCGCTGGTACAAATATCAAATATAATTTCAAACAAGTCGGCTACACTTGACTAGATTCTTTATTTTGAAGGTGAATGTGAAAGTCCAATGGAGATGTATGATCCATGGGTCTATGGGTATATGTTTGAATATTATTGCATAACATCTGTAGATTCAGATTGTGTGTTGGTAAACACCATATCATCAGCATTTAGATCAGCATTAGACCTGATAAGCAATAAACTAGTGTGTGTAATAGCACTCATTGGAGATATAAGTGATGTTGTGGTGTACAAGTAAAGAAAACACGTAGTAATACATACAACTTGAATACATGAATGAGAATGAATTGATTCACCAATCAAAAGTAACTATGCTAGCTAATGATGAACTTGAGGAAAACACGTAACACTTTGCTTTGCCGTTCTTTTTCTTGGTGTTCATGTGGACATTCCAATCTTAGCTAACAAAGACAATACCAACACTTGGTCAAGCAGACAAAAGTCCCTATAACGGGAAAAACGTTCTTGAAAACCCATGTGGTAAAAAAAATTCCTTGCATAAAGAGGTAAAAACATAAAGTTAGCTTCTGTCGTTCAGTATCAATGACAAACTGACGTTGATGTAGTCCATATTAGCTTGTTAGCTCGTGTTAAAACTATCTTTAGCTTCCTAAAAATGTTAGTCGGAACACAATACATTTGAAATCATACTTCACATTAAGGATTGCCCACCTTTGGGTGAATCGTCAACTTTGTTACTGGCTTCTTCGGCGAAAGCTGGAAACAGAGCCATGATGTTGCTTGTAAACAGTCGCAGAACTGTGACGTCACGTACAAGCGGGCACTGCAGAAACCCTGTTCACACCGGAGATTAATATTAGCCTATTCTCAAAACTTTCCTCACGTTTATATTCACGCAAACCTAAGTAACTAACAGTAACAAATACCGCGATTTCTGAATAAAACAGTTTTGTAATATTTTGAGAATGTTCCATTAAAATAAAGATTTTTTGTGAAAAGAGTTGCGCAATAAACCACGTTATAATAAAATAGTTGTAATGTAATTGCCTTTTTAGAACTGTTTTAAAAATCAATTGCTCACTTAGTAAATAAATCATGAAAGGGGAAAGGACAACTGGAAAACAGGCCTCGATACAACACAACCTTACAATTGCTTTAATTTGAATAAATGACGAAAATACATTAATCTTTTTTAACCATTTACAGAGATTGCATGGAACATAAAAAAAAGTTGAATCTATCTCCATAGATACTATGTTGTGCGTGGACGTGTACTGTATATGGTGAAAATTTATTCGTTACCAAGGTAACCGCACCTCATGATCACTATCCAATCCAAGTCTGAATGTAAATTGATTGTGACCAATCAGATGTCCTATCTTTTTTAACGACACTCCGTTGAACCAATAGAATATATGGGCCATCGACCGTTGGCGATGATGACGTATAAAGTCTGGGCTTTCCCGAGGTCTGCATATACCGTTGCTTTAGTTCCAGAGAGAAACTACGTATCTTCGTTCAACAATAATAACTTTTCCATTTCGACAAAAATGAGGGAAATTGTGCATCTGCAAGCCGGCCAGTGTGGTAACCAAATTGGCGCCAAGGTTAAAAAGCTTTTTCTGTTAAACTGGAGTCTAAATTCGAGGAAATACTAGCCAAAAGTTAAATTTAGTTTGCGCGGGCTGTAATTAACATTAGCTTATTTAGCGACATAGCTAGCCGATTCAAGCCGTTGGTCTAGACTCCTGAGGGATATAAATCCGACTAGCAAGCCAGGTAATTTAACGTTTGTTCATTCTTTTTTTTCCGAGTGTAGTTTTGGGAGGTGATAAGTGACGAACATGGCATCGACCCCACCGGGACGTACCAAGGAGACAGCGAGCTGCAGCTGGAGCGGATCAACGTGTATTACAACGAGGCATCAGGTAACTTCGCTGTGCTAAGCGCTTCCAACTGCACGGATAGATTAGCCAATTTGTAGATGAGCCAAGGTAATGCGATACCTCCCTGAAACCTTATTACCTTCACCATCCAGCAGAGCCTCTTGTTACTGTCCAGACACAAGATACCGACAACAAAAGCAACGTAATCTGACATATTTCGTCTGTGTGTCTTTATTACAGAGGGTGTTTAAAATTAACACTATTTTAAAATGTTGAGGTTACCTTTTATGCTTTTAATGGCAATTAAAGTAACCTAAGTTTACATTTAGTAAGTATTAGAATGTGTACATCTCTTGTAGATCTTGGCTTTTCTATTAAATTTGTGTGTGTGAATAAATTGTTTTGTTTAATGAAACGACATAAGCAGCACCATAACAAAGCTGACCTGGAATTGTGTAATGTGCTTTTTTCAAATGGCATAATAATAATTTCATTTTCTTTAACTAGGTGGCAAGTATGTCCCTCGTGCAGTGCTGGTGGACTTGGAGCCTGGCACAATGGACTCTGTAAGGTCTGGGCCCTTTGGTCAGGTGTTCAGACCAGATAACTTTGTGTTTGGTAAGCAATTTTTAATATTTTTTTTACACAAATAGTTGGAATTTTTGGAGGATTTTTAAGATCGGACCATGATTTGATACCATAGATAAGTAATCGTGTCAATATATAAATGTAACACAGGCCAGAGTGGAGCAGGGAATAACTGGGCTAAAGGCCACTACACTGAGGGAGCCGAGTTGGTGGACTCGGTTCTGGACGTTGTGAGAAAAGAGGCAGAGAGCTGTGACTGCCTTCAGGGATTCCAGCTTACACACTCACTGGGAGGAGGTACAGGCTCTGGTATGGGAACGCTACTTATTAGCAAGATTCGAGAGGAATATCCTGACCGCATCATGAATACTTTCAGCGTGGTGCCCTCACCTAAGGTTTGTATGACCTATGCAAGTATTTTGGTGTTCTCTTTCTGGATCTCTCGGTTTAATTACCCCCATTCTGTTACATTCCAGGTGTCAGACACTGTAGTGGAACCCTACAATGCCACCCTCTCTGTCCACCAGCTGGTTGAAAACACAGATGAGACCTACTGCATTGATAATGAGGCCCTGTATGACATCTGCTTTCGTACACTAAAACTCACCACACCCACTTACGGTGATCTCAATCACCTAGTCTCGGCCACCATGAGTGGAGTGACCACCTGCTTGCGTTTCCCTGGCCAGCTCAATGCCGATTTGAGGAAACTGGCCGTCAACATGGTTCCATTTCCCAGGCTCCACTTCTTCATGCCTGGCTTTGCCCCTCTTACCAGCAGAGGCAGTCAGCAGTACAGGTAGAAAAGTTGGACTCTGTTTTTTGGAAACTAGAATGGCTGCATTGTAATTTTCTATAATGTAAAACCTTTTTTTTCTTTTTTTTTTTTTTTTCCTTTTGTAGGGCACTGACTGTTCCTGAGCTCACTCAGCAAATGTTTGATGCTAAAAACATGATGGCAGCTTGTGACCCACGACACGGGCGTTACCTCACAGTTGCAGCCATCTTCAGAGGTCGAATGTCAATGAAGGAGGTGGATGAGCAGATGTTGAATGTCCAGAACAAGAACAGCAGCTATTTCGTGGAGTGGATCCCTAACAATGTTAAAACGGCCGTCTGCGACATCCCTCCACGTGGCCTCAAGATGGCTGCCACCTTTATTGGCAACAGCACAGCAATTCAGGAGCTGTTCAAGCGCATCTCGGAGCAGTTCACTGCCATGTTCCGCCGCAAGGCTTTCCTCCACTGGTAGGTGAAGTGCATTAAGGAGCAATGTTTCTGTACTGGCAAACTCCAATCTGAGTAACTGACTTGTGTTGTCACAGGTACACAGGTGAAGGCATGGATGAAATGGAGTTTACAGAAGCTGAAAGCAACATGAACGACTTGGTATCGGAGTACCAGCAGTACCAGGAGGCCACTGCTGAGGAAGAGGGAGAGTTTGAGGAGGAAGGAGAAGAAGACATGGCCTAGACATGCTTGTTTATATTTCCATTATGCAACTGTTAGACTGGATATGATTCAAATATATTCAGTAGTTAAAACTATTGGGGTTAAAGTAGAGTTTACTTTAACGGTTTAAATAAAAGCAGTTCTAGTCCAACCTTAACTGAAGTTCAACTTGTGCAACTATTAAAGTTAATGGCAAGTTTATCTATAACCAGTCTTGTTGTTTTTTTGTTCACTTTTAAAGTTGTGGAAATGTTAAAACTTAACTGGTAATCTGTTCAGCTGCAGGTTTAAAATGCTTTCTGAAACAAGCTAATTTCTTTAAAGGATTTCACTTTTACAAAAGGTACAAAAGAACCATCATCCTGAGATGGGGTGGGGGGAATCCAATATTAAGACCCTAAACACTTAAACATTTAGAACTTCTGCTGTTTTCAACTCAACCACACTTTAATCATAAAACCTTCCAGCAGAACTTTTGAACAGGACAGCATGTTTTAGTTAAAACATCTGTGTCTGATCTCTGTGAGAAACTATCATTTCATTTACAGTATGAAGAGACTCGTTATGAAGCGTCTTAACTGGCCTCATTACTGTAACCTAAAAGGTAATGCTGGTCTTTAGACAAACCTAGGACTGGAAAAAATTTCCCAGTGAAGCAGAAAAATGACTCCATGCTTTGTGTTCTGTCCCAAACATGGCCCGAAAAACCTCCAGCTGATCCAAATGCAGATGTTCTAGGAACTACTGGGAGAGGTCACATTACTCCAGTTCTAACATGTTTATCGGCTGTCAAAATAAGACCGAATTCTTCTCTCATATAAAGCGTCTAAGCTCCATTATATATGAAAGACCTCATAGTTCCACAAAGAGCACTTTGCTCTCTGACTGCAGCTCTACTTGTGGTTCCCAGTCAAAGAAAACAATGGGAGGGAGAGCCTTCAGCTATCAGGCTCCTTTCTTATGGAACCAGATCCCAGTGTGGGTACGGGAGGCAGACACCCTCCCTACTTTCAAGATCAAGCTTAAGACCTTCATTTTTAGCAAATCTTAGTTAGGGATAGTTTTGTTATGCAGTCAGGGGAACATCCCATAATGCACTGAGAACTTCCTATTATTCTGCTCCCCCCCGCATATAAATATGACAATATTGACATAAACTTAGTTCTGTTTCTGCAGGTCTTTCTGGGTAAAGGTTGCAGTGCATGTTGATCTGTCTTTCCTGTCCTCTCCACCCCCACCAGTGGAGATGGCTGCCCTCCCTGAGCTGGGTTCTGCTGGAGGTTTGCCTTTCCACTGTCACCCCATGAAGTGAAAGATGCTAGAATGGATCAAAGTCAAGATTTGATGCAACCTGTGGATTTCCTTAGCGAGGTTATTTATTATAAACTGGCTCAAATTTTCTGCAAAGTGCTCTGAGATAATGTGAAATGGTGCTATATAGATAAAGATTAATTGAATTAAAATAATGAAACACTTCTAAGTAACCATCACATAAGATGCATCCACCCCACAACTTTCACAACAAATTTAATTGGATGTTTTTGTTAAATTACTCCCAGGTCTATCAACTCATGAAGGGAACAGGAATGATTCTAGATGTGTGTAATTCTGAGAAATGGCGCACTTGGCTGCGTCTCAATTCAAAGACTGCATACTTCTAAATACGCAAACTACACAGTCTACAAAGTGTCATTTGAAGTCTGTATTTTGCAAAGTGCGCCATTCAGTTTGAAATGAGACCGCCACCTCATGTGTGAGAATTAGGCTACCCATAGTGCTCCACTCCTGTGTTGCCTAGCAACGTCATATGCTATGCGTATCATCCATGTAGCGATCATATTCTTCCATAAAAAAACACAAAATATCCTTTAATATGACAGAAAAACAAGACGGATATTTAAATGTTTATTTTCATTTACCTTAACTTACAAACATGTGGAGGAGGCGGCCCAGAAGAGCTCTCCTCGTGACAAATAATCCTCATCTGACGCATTAATAACATTAATTTGTGTTCATGGGACACACTGCCATCCCCGCTTGTATACTAGGACGTGTTTAAATATTTTTTAAACGTCCTCGCAGACACTGAACTGCTGCTTATTCATTTCTGTCTGGCACACTGAATTCTGGGTAATTTGAAACTGCAAAGGATACATAGCACGGACACTTATTTTAGGCTAAATCAGCCCCAAATGAAGCGGACATTTGAAATATGGATCTGAAGCACACTTCAAATTGGGACAGCACTTGGGGCATCAGTAACACATATGAGGTCTACAAAGCTGCTCTTTGAAGTTTGCAGTCTCTGGATTGAGAGAAATCTTTTCTATTGCTATCAAATCTAAATCCCAATGTTTGACAAATCCTGTAATGTGACAGCCTTTACTAGTACAACATAATAAACTGTGTTCTCAGCAAAGGTCAAAATTCCCTTCTTTAATATCAGATGTTTGTAAACTCATTGTGAATTTCTGAGGATGAATGGATGCTCGAGTAATAGGTGCCACTCCATCAATTTTCTTTTATCCATCTGCTTGTTTCAGGTCAATCGGACGTGACAAATGTACAAAATGTTTGGTTTTAGTGGAGTAAGTACGATGAGCATCATTTAGCTTCACCCTCAGTGGAGACTGAACACTGTTGCTGGGAAGCTCTTTGTTCCTGCTGAACCTCTTTGACAGCCAAGATGCGTGTGAGCATGCTCTGTAGAGTGGCAGCGTCCAGTGACTGAGAAGTGTACCAGTGGGAGCTGTTGGATAAAACAGTGGAAATACAGAAAATCATATTTTTGTATATAAAAGAGTCTAAAACATCTAAAAACCTGTTTGTACAATCGCTTGATTCAATAACTTGATTCTTTTGCTTCGTTTATCAGTGAATACCAGGCTTGATAAATCTGTGACATGCAGAGCGGTGCAAAAAGTCTTAAGCGGGATGGAGGTGACTGGGTCTTACCTGTGTGTGTGAACACTCTGTTCAGGTTGGAGATAAAACAGATCGGTTCGGTTTATCACAGATTCTGGGCTGTTAGAGAGCAAAACAACAAAGATGTTGGTTTTCTTAGCAGCAGCGACCGTGTTAGCTTGTCTGCAGCCGCTCTGTGTGTTTCTCACCATCTAGAGAGGTAGAACTCATAGAGTCTGACCGGACAGCGCAGAGGGTTTGTGGTGTTTTCCAGCATCTCCGGGTTTCCCTCGTTCCCCAACTGCTGTGTTTTAAGTAACTCTAATAAACAGTAAAAAATAAATCAAAGGTTATGTTCCCCCCTCAACTTATCCTTCTATTTAAGGCTTCTTCTGTAGTTATTTTATGCTCCACAATATGCTGAAAACAATCCGGATGCCAGTTTTACAAAAAGATTTTAAACTTAAATGCAGAAAATGGATGATGGAATAGAAAAAGAAAACCTAAAACATAAATATACACTCTCTTGCCCTTCTAATTACGCTCACCTAATATAAATATCACATGGCTGCAGCTTAATGCATTTAGTCGTGTAGGCTTGGAGACCTGCTGAGGTTTAAACTGGTCTGCTGGGACTCTCAAACACAATCATCTCTAGAGTTTACAGTGAGCTGTGGTCTGAGAAAGCAAAGTATCCAGCGAGCAGCAGTTGTCTGAACCAAAATGCCTTGTCGAGGTAAGCAGAGAATGGACAGACTGGTTAGAGATGCTAAAAAGACAACAGGAAGTCAAATAAATGCTTGTTCTAACCAAAATATATGAATATCTCTCCTGGCCACTCCTTAAATGTGGAAAGGAATTTCCTATGATCATGTTAACAAAAATTCTTCCTTAAATCCATAAAAGAACGAAGAGTAGAAAATCAGCATGATGAAGAATTAATCACCTGTCTCTTCACAGTCGGATGTGGTTGTGCTGCTTCTCTGGTAATGGAGGGAGCAGACTTTTCCTGTTCGACTGCAGGGTTTGGAGCGCCGAGTGATGTTGGAGAAAGACAGCTGCTGGTGTTGCTCCAAGGTGTTTAAGTGGAAGTGTTTTGTGCAGAAGAAGAGCAGCGTGTTGAGCAACACAATGGGGGAGTACGCACCCAGCTGCTTGCACTCCCACAGATACGACTCCTCCACTCGGGAGGGAGCAACACAACCTGGAAGAACAAAGAGGGGGTTTGAACAGGGAGTACTCAACAGGTTTCTGTGACCCTTTTTTCTGTGAACTAAGAAAATATGCTAATAAACCTGAGCCGAGGAAAGAATCTGGGTTTCATAAAACCAATAAACCCATTTAGACCATGATTAACCTGCTAAAAATGCTAACAAAGCAAATGTGCAACGTATTTAAATAGTCTTTTGTATAAAAAGATCTGCACATGTAAAATATATCAGCTGTTATTTAGCTTCACAGAGTAATATGTTGGTGAATGTACCACTTGGTAGAGGCTTAGGTTTCCAGCGTCGAAGCATTGCACTGATTTCACCCGCAAACTGACTGTACAGCTCGTCTGTGAAGATGTTCTCTATCCGGCCCATCAGGAACAGATACTGTTCCAAGACAACAAAGATTTATTCACTACAGGGAGACAAAGAAAAGGCTAAGGCTAAATGTGTGTATGTGTACCTGCTGTATCCCCAGACAGAGGTAGAAGATACTGTCTGGGTTGTAAATCTCCCCGTTTGGTCGTCGTACTTCTCTGATGAAGTGAGACAGAGCAAAGCTCAGCTCTGCCGAGTTGCACTGCAGGATGTCTTCTTTAATATCCATTTGACTAACTGCAGCAATCAAACATGAAAATATTTACAGCACTGTTGTTTAACACGTGCCGGAGTGCAGGAATATTATAGGAGTCCCAGCTTACCTTCTTGTGGGTGCTTGTTACGTCTTTGGACCCAGCTCTGCCAGGCTTTGACCCCATACATGTGGTTCAGTGTGGAAGTAGCAGCAGGTACTACTGGAGTCTGTTCTACTGAAACAACACGCCTGCGACCCTACATGGACAGACAATCAGTAATAAAATAAAAAAAACAGATTTATGAACAGATTATTAGATAAGTTTTTAAATGGCTTGTTAAGACAAATCAGCCAATCACATTGCAGCAATTTAGGGAGCAACACAACCTGGAAGAACAAAGAGGGGGTTTGAACAGGGAGTACTCAACAGGTTTCTGTGACCCTTTTTTCTGTGAACTAAGAAAATATGCTAATAAACCTGAGCCAAGGAAAGAATCTGGGTTTTTCCATTGTTACATAAAACCATTCAACCCATTTAGACCATGATTATTAGATAAGTTTTTAAATGGCTTGTTAAGACAAATCAGCCAATCACATTGCAGCAATTTAATTTAAAGGCCAGTGAGAAGAGGTGCCGTCTGTGTTCTGCAGAACACAGACGGCTCTAACACTTCTGGTTTGAGCTTCAGGGACAGCTAACAGAAGCTGGTTAGTTGGAGGATTGAAGAGGGATTGAACAAGGACTAGTTGTTGGAAACTGCTGATCTACTGGGATTCTCGCACATGACCATCTCTAGGGTTTACAGAGAATGATCCATTGTTGTCTGTTGATCTCATTGATGTCAGAGGAGAACTCCACATGGGCCACTGCTCCTGTCAGCTAAGAACAGTACATTTATGCTACAGTTTAAACTGTGTGATGGCCCAAGCCCCACAATGATTCCTTACCTGGATGATAAAAGGCGTGGCAAAGGGCTGAGCAGCCTTAAATTCAGGTGCCAGCTCATCAGGCTGCTATACTGAGGGGTTTAAGTTTATTCAGTTTTGAGTTGTGTCTGGTTATTGTATTTTCCTGTGTGTGTTGTTCGGTTTGGTCAAAGCACTATATAAGTTATCCTCACGTGTCTTTGAGGTAGGTCAGTTTTTCTTAGTTGATTTTGCAACATTTATGTTCTATATTTTCTTCTGATGGCGACTCACAGCAGGACATGCACGTCAGAAATCTCAGATCATCCTCAACTTGGTATTTCAACATGAGTTCACTGTACTTTGATGATCTCCACAGTCAAAGGATCTCCATCTACGAGAGCTGTTTAGGGATGTGATACTTCATTAAGGTCGTTCTGAAGGAATAATGAGCAATGAAGTGTTAATAAGTGTAAATGAGCTAAAATAGCTTAGTTAGCCAACTTGTTGCTTCATGTTTACACAATTTCTTTTCATTTAAGAAATATGTACAAAACATGTGTTGTAGTCAGTATTATATATTATAAAAAGATCTAATGAGTAGTTTATTGTTACAATTATTAGTACATGTTTGTTCATTTAAACCTGGTCACCTTCAAAAAGCACGGTGTTTAGGTTGCCATAGTAACAGCTGGTAGTCACGTGATGTGTAATGAGGATTTCTATTGGTCTCTGAGTCGGTAATATTAGCTTAAAACTTAAAACAATCACAGTGAAAACTGGGAATAATTTGAACCGGGACAAAACTAAAACTCATTTGTGTTCATCTCGTACCCGTTTCCTGCCAGTGGAGCCCTCTCTGGGTCTTTTCACTCCTCGTTGTGGAACAGACGTCTTCTGCTCCAGTGATTCTGCAAAAAACACACAATAACCTCAACTGCTTGTCTGTGCATCCGAGTACAAGACGTAGCACCGCAAAATATTACACACGTGAAATTTATAAGTGTCAATGAGCACATCCCTCACCAGACGGAAAGTCCGTTTCCAGGTCCATTATTGGTGAGGGGGGAGACTGATCTTTGGCGCTGGTGGCAGGATAGCCGCTTACTGTTTGACTAGATACCGGCTGGTTATCAAGCTGAAGATCAGTTGACTCTGTGCTGCTTTTTGGACACACAGCAAGTGGCGGTTCTGTCTGAACTGCTTTTTCCACTTTGTCATCCTCATGGATTGTGGGAGCAACAGTCTGAGACATCATATCCCGAGTATTAGAAGAGCTGCTGGGCTCTACATGTAGAGTAACGAGGATAGAGGAGCATAAATATAAATGAGAACTCTCTTTTCATATGATGGAAGTTTATAAAAAACTTGGATTAAGCCCTCACCTGCTGTTTTCTGTTCTTCTAAAGTAAATGTCTCTGACTGGACAGCAGCATCTTGCATGTCTTTTTCTTTTGGTGGTACTACTATGGGAACTGGAACCTGCAACAGAGGAACCAGTTTGACGTCCTGCAGAAAATAAAAGATATCAAGCTTTCTACAAAATGAGTTTAGCACGTACTGGCATGGGTACCACCATCGGGACAGGCGTGTGCTGGGAGTACATGTTCATAGGCACTGGAATGAAAACTGGTACTGGGACTGGAACCATTACCACTTTAACTTTCTCTTCATCTGCTGTGAAACAACAGAAGAAAACTGAGTTATTCTGCAAATAGGATAAAATCAAGTCCATCCAAGCTGGAGCTTATCTTGGCATTTAATGAGAATCTAGACCTCCCATACCCCCCAGTTAGCTCACACCAGTCACAGTAATAACATCTACTCAAATAACCTGTTAAAATTCTGTTTAGAAAAATGTTAAATTTCCACTGGAAGTTTATTTAACTTCTTTATAGCCAAATGATGCTTCTGCATGTTTAGTTTGGATTCTGCATAAACATTATATTGTTATGCAGACTTTGATAGCACCCATTTATCCACTGTAGAACACTAAATGTATTAATTTCAGGTTCTCAAAAGTCTGGCTTTATGTTATTTATTCTTTAATTAAACATAGATTTTAATTAGTGTCTGTGTGGAAATGGTTTTAACTTTAATCTGCTGTCAAACTGCACATGACCACTGGGTCAGCTCTTTTGTGCGATAGCGGAATATGGCCACAAGGTGTCGCCATACCCACTTTATTAAAATGCTAAGAAAACATTACAGTAATCTATTACCTTTAATGATCCATTGACTTGTATTAAATGCACCGCATCAAATCAAAAACACATTTTATGTCTTAAAAAACCACAGCAGAGAAGCAGTGGTGCACAATTAACAGGTTAATTAAACCATTAATTAACATGTACTCATTAACCAGCTCTTTTTATTGATCAGTCTGATAAAATAAGAAACATCCGCAGATCATTTTTTTTAAGTCCTTTATTTACATTACTTTAATTTTTTCCCATTTTTTCTCTTTGTTTAAAAAAAAAGGTAAATCAGGTGAAAAATACAACATACACATAGAATTAATCAGAGGAAAACATCAAACATTAAGTCAACTTTAGAGATGTAACATAAAGCTTAAATTGTGACGTTTGGTTTTAGCCTCCCAAACTAAGATGGGCTGATGTTGGTCTACATAAATGCATCTTTATTTCAAACATTCCTGCAATAAAACTAAGTGTAAAAACACAAATAAGTTAGATAACTATTAATATAAACGCCCATCATTCAGGGAACACAAAATTCAAGTGACAGAAGATTTCAAGGCGAACCTCAAATAACTAAAGAGTTCACAGGATGAGTGTAGAGCTGAATGCGTTTGTTCACTAACATACACGTCAGGAAACCCTCTCTGAAAACACTGCAAGCGTCTGCATTTGTATTTAAATTCAGCTGATTTATGACAACACAAATCATCTGTTCAGGGTGACATGGTTTATCTAGTGTAGCGTAATTCCTACAGTAACGAGTGTTTTTATGAAACATTCAGATGAGAAAACATTAATACTGATTTCTGAAATATTGCAGTTTAAATACAAGCACAGCTGCCTTTATATCCTGCTACAACTTAACAGTAACTGTCTTAAAGCAGACATAAAAAAAAACCTACTTTGTCCCATAATGTGAGATGATCGAATCACAGGTACGTTGGCAGTAACAACATATTTATGTGTGAAATTACAGGAAGACCCTCATAAAACAAAGAACAGCACCACTTTAAGGGGTTTGACGATGTGCCACGACTGAGATCAGCTTTTACCTTCATGTATTCTGAGTCAGATGATGCATTTATTAAAGAGGTAAGACATTACAGTACGATCTGTACTCAGTAAAGCACTTAGTGTAGTATTTGAACTTTTCCTGCTTGAGCAGATCTGTTCCTGCACAGTGGATCATAAATACTGCAATCTCCAGAAACGGCTTTTCTGGGTCCACATATCCTGTGGTGGAAACATAAAGCAGAATGTGCTTTTTAACCGGCTGGCAAACGTTTTTTTATTCGTGTCCATGTTGATGGTGGCTCCTGGTGACAGCGGATCAGGAAGCTGTGGAGAGAAAAACCAGATGACACACTCGACCCTCTTAAGAAGTCGGTATAAATGTAAAATCGTTTTATTAGACTAAAACATCAAAAGACGTTATTGAATTAATCATTAAAGTTGGAATATTTGGGACATTTTTCTCCTGGGAGGCTCACCTTCCACTTCCAGGTCAGGGGGCGTTTTGTAGAGGAGCCGGGTGTGGTAGAGTTCAAAGCATGGCACAGGACAGAGGCTGGGCTCTGCAGAACACGTCTTACAGTAATACCAAGTCCGGCTTTTTGTTGTCCCACAGTCCTTCACTTCAAATTGATTGTCCTCCTCCTTTCTGTAGGAAGTTACACCCTCCTCCTCCTCTTCTTCCTCTCCTTGCTTTTTTACATTCACTTCTGGGTCAACACCATCCTCCATCTTCCGTTTCTTCCTCTCTGCCTCTTCTTCCTCCACCCTCCTCCTCTTGTGCTGTGAGCAGACCTTGCAGTCAGAGTCTGCCTCCCTCTTGCCCAGGAAATGGCGCCCGGTCAGCCGTGCAGGTAAGCTGCTACACGGCTGTGCTTCCTCCTGAGTTATCGGTGACCGCGCCGGTGATGGTGGATCGGTCTGCGAGGAGCTATCTAGCAGAGCTGATGTAATTGTAAAATTGTGAGTAAATAAACTCAACCTCTTACTAAAAAGGAAAAAAGATGTCGGTTTGGATCAATTATTAGCTAAAGGGAAACACATTTTGAAGACAATATTTTGGTTCATTAATGCTGATGTTGATCAATAAAATGATAAAACAGAAAATACATAAAACTTAGCTTTATTTCCCACTAAGAAAGCAAATTTTTTTTATATGTTCACATGTATAAAAGGGGTACAATTTGAAACAAGACAACAGGGTATGCACTAAAAATGTCTCTTTTTAACTCGGCCTTGTTGCCATGGTAACAAAAGGTGCACCGCACACAACTCGTTTTAGAAAGCTTCATATTTACAGAAAGCAAAAATAATTCAATCTAAACCCAATCAAAGAACCTTAAGATCAGCAAACCTGTTAACTTGGGCTTCACATTAAAAGCTGAGTGAAATGATTAAAGGTGTTCGTCCTGCCTCTACAGCATCTCAACAACCTGTTGCAGCACGGCTGTGTGGAGCTCCTCAGTGAACTGAGCAGGAGTTCAAATCCTGCCATGTGCTTATTCTCTCCTTCCCTCCATAACAGCCTCTACAGCCCTAAATACATCCAAACTAGCTATAAACAAACCTGTAGAGTTGTGCATTAAGCAACAATGAAGCTTTAAAGCTGAACTAAACTGCACCCTCTGAGCCACGTTTCCATGGAAACAACGCATCCCTTCGATGAATCCCAATGGGTTGTTCATGTTCGTTAATATTGCAAACGAATCTGGTTTCTCCTGCTGATACTGGATCGAACACGGATTAGAAAAGTACACTATAAATAAAAAATATTTAAACATTATAATTAATTAAAGTTTCAGCTTTATGTGCATAAACAGAAACGATGTCACAGTTTCTGTTTTTCGTGTTGCTCATGTTATTCAACCTTCCCTTCTGATGACTAACATACCAGTGGATTGGTATGTTTTGCAGGAATGAAGCTGTCAGTAATAAAAATAACCAGCTTTGTCACATTTTCTCAGATAAAGCTGTTTAGTTCAGCTAAACAGCTTAAACGTGCCTCATAACACACCCCAAATCGTTTTGTTTTGGATTCTTGTCCTTACCTCCAGATTCAGTGGAAGATGAGGGCAGCTGGCACATGTTTTCTTGGTCCATGGTGAAAGGTCGGCACAAAACGGACTTGTTCTTCATCTGACGACGACGACGAGGTATAGGTACCCGCATGGCATCAGTCTGAGTGCTGGCCTGGTCATGAACGACAACATCATACAGTCATAATGACAGAGAAATCCCTTAATTCTTGGGTTATTTGTTCACACACACACAAACAAACACACACACACACACACTTCCCCACACCAGACAAAAAGACTAATTGGCCAAAAGACATATTTGGTTCTTTGGCCAATTAGTTTAGAAAACAAAAACTCGACAGACACAAAGACAATAAATTAAGTTCAGTCTGAGCTCAAATATTATGATTTAAAACTTTAGATATGAAAAATATTTGAGCTGCAAATCGTGTTACGGCACACGATGTAGGTGTAAAAACAGGCAGAATACGTACATGATCAAGGTTTTTGCCATCTACATTAGATGTTGGAAGCGCTCCTATAAAAAAGAGCAGAAACACCAAAAACAACCAACATTAGACAGAAATTAGTGCTCTGGTATTTAACTTTACCCTCAAAAGCAATATGATGACCAAAACAAGCTTTCAGGAGATCTGTAAACAAATTCTGATAAAAAAGTTTGATAAAAACCTATAAATTAAAGGACAATTAACAAAGCAAACATTAAGAGACACCAAGAAGAAAGCAGCATAAAGAACATTAAACCTTTTAGAAAACACAAAACTGCAGCATAAAATGTAGTAAGCGTTTGAGACAAAACTTTAACTTGTAGCAAAATGTTAAAATTTAGGATAAAAACACTGAAAAAAATAAACCAGATAAAAACAGACAAAGAAATTTGTGCTACAAGTTAGATTTGTTGGTAAAGTGCATTCATACCCTCCCATTAAAGAAGGAAAAAACAAAGTATTCTGACAAAAGTAAGCCATTTTTTCTGTTATTATTTTGTTCAATCTCCAGTTATTTAAGTGACAATTATAAATTCAACCTTTTCTTTCATGTAAGACTGTTTATGTTTAAGAGGTCAAAACACAACAAGCACTTTAAGGCAAAATAATTAGGGAAAAAAATCCCCAGCAAACTATTTTGAATCTTTTCCCGACATGAGAACGGAGGGGTTAGTTTAGAAAACAAGGTGTGAATTTACCAGTTAGAGTAGTGTCCGCTGAAACACTGGGCTGAGTGGCAGAACCATTAGCTAGCGAGACGACGTCAGCAATGACTGGATTCATCTTTGAGGAGTGGTGCGGCTGCGTTGGAGCTGAGGCGACAGAGAAACAAAGGGTCACGCTCGACTTCCTGGATGTTATCGAGCTGGAAGTAAAACCGTTTTTTACCACATGGTGCTTGTGGAGCGGTGCCAGGACCGTTACTGCTGGTGTTTTGGGCCATCTCAAAATGAAGGGAGCAATACTGCAACAGGCAGTGCAGGTTGCAGAAGTTACGAACCGAACCCAAACACTGCAACTTCTCGTTCATGTAGCCTTGTTTCCTACAGCCGTCGCACCGACTCATCTGCGCAGGACAGAAGGACGAGGCGAGACACAAAATGATGCAGCAGATTGGTACAAGTACAAAAGAGCAGAGCTTCAGACTTCTTACCCCGTAGTAGAGCACTGTGTACTGAGACATGCAGTGAGGTCTGCAGAACTCCTCGATCTTGCCTCCATAGTGGCTACACAGCATTTTCGGAGCAAAGCCAGAGCAGTAGGTGCAGGGAAGCCAACAGTGATCCTTGTTACGCGAGGTCATGTCATGTTTGAAAAGCGTCTTACAATCTAAAGCACAAGAACAGCAGAGTTACATCATTCCATAAGACTGCAGCTATATACTTCCTCATTACTAGATAATGTGATAAACTCAACCCTTTTAATCATAATCAATATCCAGGCGTGTCTTTTCTCAGGAGAGCCTCAGTTGTCAGATTAGGAGTGTCAGTAGATGTTAAATTAATCTATTAGGCCGGTCAAAAATGCTCCAATAAATGTATTTATGAATTAAATGTAAAAGTATGTAAGCGCCCATTAACGCTACAGATTTAGATTCATATCCTTGTCTGTGTAGTTGGTGACTAGTGACCATACACACACAAAAAAAATCACCCAACAGCACAAAATTGCATTTTATTCTCACTCAACTCGTCCCCTCCTATATTTTGCAACACTAATATGCACAAAACTGTTGAAGATGTGTTTATTGTAACTCACTTTCACTGCAGAAGAGCAAGTCTTGCTGATTGTAGCTGATCGTTTCATAATGCAGCTTCTCTTGCTTACAGTACTCGCATGATGCAAGAATGTTTTTCTGCTTTTTATACTGTTCGGAGCACATCTTAGTGCAGAAAATAGAAATGCGGCCCTGTAAAAGAAGCGGAAATACATCATCATCAACACTACATGTGCAGGTAAGAGGATGCAAAGTGTCTGAGATGTGACTAATGTTTCTTACCTGGTGACTGAATAGCAGCGGTTTAGTGCTGAAAGGTTTGGAGCACTGATGGCAGATCAGCTTGGGAATGTCATTGGGCCCAGCATCTGCTGGTTTCAGGGTCTGATCTGTGGGGGATCTGGCCTGGACTTGTCCTGGAACAGCAGGGGAGGACATGGCTGAGTTGGGAGGCACTAGTGGGGGCACTGAGGTATGACTGGGATGATGCCCTTGGTATGGGACTAAAGATGGGTAATCCTGAGGAACAGGAGGGACTGAGCTAGCTCCGGCAGAGAGCCCAGGCTTTGGAGGGTCTCTGCCAGAGGGGTCCCTGAGAGATGAGTTTCCATTGGTCAGCTCTGGCTGAGAGGGGTGATCAGACTTCTGCAACAAAATAATGGAATATGTCAAATTTACAAGGGAAAAAATTCCTTTATAGGGATTTTATTGACACTAAAACTTTACCCTGTAAGTAGAGACACAAGCGTAGGAGCAGAAGTTTCGTATGGTGCCGTCAACCATTGCCAGATGATACTGAGGAACAGCTGTAACTTTGCACAGCGAACAGGGAAATGGAGTACCTATAAAACCAGTAACATTACAGGTAAACTAAGACTGTATAGTGCCAATAAATGAATTATTGTGTTTCTGTGTGCTGCACCTGTGAGATTATGCTGAGGTGGTCGACTTAGTCCCACACAAGTAGACGAACAGTAAAGCTGAACTTTCCCCTTTTGGTCTCGCTCCATGATGGTGGTAGATACCAACGACACCTTGCGACAGTTGGCACATTCAGTCGTTTTTCTACAGGTCTGGAAAAAAACCGGTTTAACTTGTTAAATAAGAAACTTTTACATCATTTCTAGGTTCAGAAACTTGGAAAATGTTGTGATAACTGGTTCATACCTGTTTGTATGTTGCAACGCAGGTAGGACTACAGAAGTTGAGCTGAGATCTGTCAATTGACAGTGTCTGACAAGTACCTGAGTTGCTGTTACAGTAAAGTCCACAGCCTTCACAGCAGTTCATAGCTAGCGAGCGTAGCTTGCGCCAGGTTACAAAGCAAGCATCACTACAGAGTCTGTGCAAGCGACCCTGGTGGGTGACCTCATGCTCAATCTGCTGTAGAAATGAGAACCAAACATGTAAGAGAGGTGAGATGAAGGTAAAGACTGGAAGACAATCAGCAGAAATTACATCATGAAACAAAAGTAAACAGACATTTTAGACACTTTTCTTATTCCAGCAATTGAGTTTTTTTTTTTGTTTTTTTTTTTTACAATAAATTAAAATATCAAAGTGCATCAAAACCTTAAATCCTCTAAGGGGAAGGATGTACTTGCAGTGTAAACGGCAGCATTGTGTATAGTAGCTACAAACAATACCAAAATGTTCAATACTGGAGGTCACCACTAGAGGCAGTACACAGCATTATGTACAATACATAACTAGTGAATAGATCAATCCAGAACTGTTTGACCTGAGAGGGCGTCCTGTCCAGCAGCAAGTATATCCCCATCATGAGAATAGTATTTTATATGCAAGCTGAATGACGTACATAACAGCAGCATTTGTGCTTGTGTAGCAGAGTCATTTAAAGGTCTGAAAATGTACCTCAACTTTTAGACGCTCACCTTGTTTGTGACTTTGCAGACACTACAAAAAGGTTTATCTGGTTGACGCTCCACCTGTTTCTCCGGCAGTTTCTCTGGCTTCCTATCCAATCGCTTATCGGGAACCTTATCAACTTGTTTCCTCTTGTGTCTGAAGACAGAGAGACAGAACTGGCCACAGAAGTGCAAGATGGTGTTGTCATCGTTAGGCATTGTGACCATATCTCTGGGCTGCACGATTTCCCTGCAAGTACAGAAATTCAAACCATACATGACAACAAAAGCAGCACATATTAGTAACTGTGCAGTATTTCTCTGGTGTGAATGTTCAATAAGAAAAAACTTGCTAATGTTTATTTTTCTGGCTACCTCTTTGAAATACAGCCGCAAAATTAATGTGGTTATGCAATAACCGCTGTGCATTAATCCGTCAGCTGTTCAGGTTATGGATGTTTTTGTTTACAGCGATTTAGTTTAATAGATGTTGTATTCAGATCAAACCAATTTTTAATTTATTAAGTGGGATTCAGTTGTTGATGTAGCAACCAGACAGAACCACATTAGCTTAGCCTACAAGCTAACTAACACACAGGCTAATGATGCTTGCATAGCTGCCACAGGCCTCCGTACGCAATTACTGGTACATTTATCCGCCTGATTATTTCTGATACACATATAACATGCATTGATTGTATCCACTTAAACAGACCAGTGTTCTTGTATCTATGTCGTTTTATTCTGGTAAAAGGCATTATATGATACTAGTAAGATTTTTTTAAACTTATGTCAATGGATGCAAAAGCTCCTGTTTATTGCGAAAAGGTCACCATCACACTTTGACCCCTGGTGAGGGGGTTGAACACCTTGATAAGGCATAGCAAAGATGAGTTGGCAGACATGTTTAAATGACTCGTTATGTGACCAATTGCAGAAAATAATCCGGACTGTTGCCACTTTTACATTAGTTTTATGAAAAAATGACCATTTAAACAACTCATTTCAAATGAAAAGGACTACTTGGATTTAAATAATACCAAAGAAAGTGGCTGGTTTTTCTTATTTTTAAACTGGCGACAGTGTAAATATAGAAACCTTGAAAAAATATATATTGATAAAAAGATCACCTGTTGCACTGGAAACAGGCTCGGTTCTTGTTGGCTGGAGGAAGGTGGCCCGTCAGACAGACTGTGGAGCAGAAAAGCTGCGTTGACCCCTTTCTTTGGAAGGCTGTTTGGCCTTTCAGCAACACCTAGCCCAAATGAAAAACACCTTTTATTGATTATCCAACCAGCAGAACAAGTAGGAAATACTTGGTGGTTCAAAGCTGAGTTGACAAAACATGACTTTATAGCTGAATTAACTGTTTTGATAGTACCTTTGAGCAGCCACTGCAGCGAACACTTCCAGGAACGGCCGGTTGTGGTGGGCGTTGTGGCATCGTTGCCAGAGTAGGGATTGAAGGTGGGAGTGAAACTGGAGGTCTGAGAGGAAGGGAGGCCATGGCCTGTAGGACCGCTCCTCTACCAGGTATAAAAATGGCGGTTGGAGTGGGAGCTGGAATAGCTGGAATAGCTGGGGGCACTTCAGGAATTAAAGGAGACGATAAATAAAAACCTTATGTCAGTTTGTGTTCGAGATCACAGATATATATCTATTCATTGCTTCCTGTTTAGGAGTCATTTTTACGCCACAGGAAGAAGAAAAATCTGAAAACATGGGGAGGATTTCTGCACCGACATAAGACATAACTGTAGACAAATGATTTTTTTTTGTGATGGTTTGGATCACAGAGTCTACAGAGCTCTTATTTTCTCGGATATATGAATTTCCAGCAACACTAAATGATAAAATTGATTATTCTACTATAAATCTTGGTATCAAAACTCAAAGAGTGCATAGCTTTTATGCAGCGTTTATGATCTCTTAGGTTGTGATCAAGTTTATATTGCAGACTTTTCATCCATCTTGTTTTTGAACCAAGTATGGTCTCCCCCACTTCACAGCGAAGCAAATCTACCTTTGGATATCAATAAAGTTATTAAAAGGGCTGCACAGCACAAGTTGCTAATTTTGCACGAGTCCTGTTTCAACTTCTGTGTATTTTAAACAGCAAATAATCCCAATCTGACTAATCACAAGGGAGTACTTCTGCATAGCCGGGATGCAGAGGTGCACATCAAGCTACTGCGGAAATAAGCAGAGGCGTAATTGACCTGATGCTATGTTACTAGAAACCCATCTTAAGACTTACATACTGTATGTCACTCATTCTGTTCCTAAAAGGCTCCATCAACACAACAAAACCAGTACGTGTCATATAAATATACTCACAGGAGGGGGGTGCAAAGGTGTTCCCTCCCCCTACAGAGTAGACGGAGCTGATTCTTAGCTCTTCCTGTAACACAAAGACATTCTGTTAATTTTCCCACTTTCTGCTGTCATGCAAACATTTACATCCGAACAAAATGTGAACTAGAAGAGATAAAATACCATCAAGCTCTACCTGAACTGTGTGAAAACACTGAAGCAGAGATGCTTCATATTTACCTCCTGTTGCTCCAGCTCCTCTTTTATCTGCCTAATGGAGTTCTGAGGAAGCAAAGCAGCATCGTATCCTTCATCAATAGGCTCGTCTTTAATATTAACAGAAGGAGGTGTTTGAGGATTACTGTCCTCCACTGGAGCAGTCTCTGATGCCTGAAATAAAAAGTCTTAATCTTAATATCTGCTGATGAAAACACTGATAAATCATCGTTTGTGGAGGTCATTACCTCTTCCTGTTCGCTGTCTTCAGTCTCCTCTGTCTGGTTCATGACACCATCATCTGATAAGAGAAGAAACAGTTATGGGGTGGTTAGCCCAGGAGTGTAAGGTCCAGTTAGCTACTGCCAGCAAGAGAGATGGGAACGGGATCATTCATGCACAACTTTTCACATGGATTTAGTTGTGATACGACTGTAATTACAGCATATGTTTATACAGCTAGATAAATTAATTATTACCAGGAGTTATTTTGTTCTACTATCAGCTGAGTATTAGAAACTTGGTCAATTTTGATCTGCTGATCAAAATTGACCAATTTACCTGAACTGTAAATGATAAAAAAAACACCTCCCCAGCACAACTCAAAGCGTGCACAAACAGAAACTTAGAGCTGCCTGTTCCATCTTGTTTTTTTCCTCTATTCAATTTTACTGGAAGCTCAACAGAAAGTTAGGAGGCAACAAAGAGCATCATGTTTGGTGCATGAGTTGGCAGCCCTGCAGCTAATTTCAGTGTCACCTTTTGGCTTTTTCCTTTGAAAACCACAAAGCAGGTATTAGATCGAATCGTGCAGAGGAATGTACTACAGGCTTAGTGATCCCCGAGTCTAGCTGGTGTTAAATGTCTGGAGAACTCCAACTAGGTTAAACCAAAACACTGCAACTTCTTTTCCACAACAAGCTCTTACATCATTGCCTTTACTGGCAAAAAGGTGGGACTCTCCTCTGGTAATCGTTAGGGCCGGGTATATTGAAACAAATATCAATACCATTGATACAACAGCTTGTATCTGGTTAAGTCTATGCCAGCAAGATGAGGGATAATTTCCTTGCACAAGCTTTTTAGTTTAAAAAGTAAAAATTAGGTGACAAAAATGTTACCTTGTACAACAAAGTTTACAATCACTAATTAAAGAAAATAATAATAAAATTACTGGTAAATTTCAAGCAAAAAGAATCAGTGTGAGTGATACTTGCTCTGGACTTTAGAGTATCGTCCAGCCTTTATAATTGTATGTTACTGGACATTGATGCACCTTTCATACACCCTAGCCTGTACTCTAATCATACCAGTGCTTGTAAAGTACTGATATTTTAAAAAATAAAAAGCAAATCCAGTAATAAAAATCTGGTAAAATGATAAAATGATAAAAGGGTAATATATGTAATATACTAAAAAGTGTTGACATTTTGGTTAGAGGTTGATGAAAGGAGCTGCTAAGGCGTTTAGCTGCTGATGAGCAAAGCAAACGATGCGCAGTCCCTTACTGCAGGTCTCACAGATACATCCAGTCTGCCGGAGGACAGTAAAACGAGGACACGTCTAAAACTTAAGTCTTCAGGAAAAGTTTAAATTGACCCCAAACACTGAATCAGTAGCATCTCACAAACATTGATTAAAACATTATGTAATGTTGCTGACTAGACCAGCTTTACCTCTGCTGTCATCAGGAGTATTGTCCTGTGAGGAGTGGGAGGTATTGGCAGACCCACCGCTCCCTTCTCCGTCTTGCTCCTCCTCCTCTTCTTCTTCTCCAGGCTTGCGAGCAAAAGAATTACCTTGGGATGCATTATTTTCCTGTCCACGTTGGCTTATTTTGGCATTGGCCTTACCCACATCGACATCCTCCAGAGAGCCCATAGGAAGGGCAAAGTGCCAGTCTTCATCATCCTCTTCCTGTCCATACAAAGGAAGACCATCCAGCGCATCATCAAATGCCGCCCTTCCACTTCCACCACCTCCTTGATTGGACCCCAAATTAAACCCAGAGTGTTGCTTAGAGGATGCAGACGTAAGAGGAGGCACGCTTGACTCGCCCGCACTCTCCTCTATCTTCTCCTCTTGTTTGTTGCAGTTACTATCTTCTTCTGCTGGCGGGTTTTCCTCTTGTCCTGAAGTTTCATCTAATGCCTTTGCGTCGTTCTGACCGCCACTCTTGGAGGAGGCAACAGAGCCCCTGGAGGAATCGGCAAAGTCCCCCAGCCCCATCACTTCATCAAAGACTCTGGACATGTGCTCCTCGTGCTGCAGAGGAGAAAAACGTTTGTTAAAATGTGTTAATAACAAATCTCAATGCATAAACAGAAAAATAACCCTCTGAAACACTTTCTTTTCCATTCTTTCCTCGAATTAAAAATGACGTCTAAGATCTCTGATGAAACTAAATGTCAGACTGCACAGATTTAAATACTTATATATGAATATTCCATTCAGATTTCCCTCATTTCAGCTAGAAAAGAGGATACAGATATCACCATGACATCCCACAGCATGTCATATTTATTTTAAATTGTTTAAAATGTAACTTTTTTCTTGCATGATATGATGTGGGGAAAAAATAATACCAGGAAGAAATGCAATAAGACAAGATGGGATGTACAAGTGACAAGCAGATGTTTAGATCAGACTGCTTTGTTCTGAGAAAGCAGGGCTGAACAGATACTTCAACCAGCATTGATCAAAAAAGCTTATTTTTTTTAGTCCAACACAATCACACTGAGAATAATAGACTGTTCCCAAATAACTCTATGCCAGCCATTTACTGGTGCAGGTAGCAAAGAACAAATTAGTTTAGTCCAATGAGTCATTTTTTGTTAGTGAATCTTTACTCCAGAACACCCAACTCTAAATAGATGGATCCAAAGGCCAAGGAAGTTCTGCAAAACAACTTAATTTAAGTCAGCTGGAGCAGGAACCTTTTATACTTACCTTAAATAGTATAAATATTATATATATGAATATGAGTTCTAAATAAAACAATAATTTACATGTTTTGTACAAGAAACGGCCAAAGTAACAGGAATAATTTTCATTTATGACACAAGAGGTGTGTAGATATTAGCGAGGGCTCTTATGAAATCTGATGGCTGTGGTTAGGAAGAACTGACCATATCCATACCATATAATTTTTTTTCCAAAAGCACTTTAAAAAAAACAAAACTGCTGACCAAAGTGCTGTACAACAACAAACAACCTACAGTAGAAATGCTCCTTCCTAATTTGACAATGTAAAAGTCTTGTGTGTGGAGCTCCTCTGGGTTTTCCCCAACAGGGGGCATCAGGTGGATGGAGCTGTATATGAAGGCCAACATCTTTATATCTGGTACAATGATCCTGGCCCTTCCGGGGTAGGTGCTTTCATCTAAATCTATTTAAACTTATTTCGAGTAACTACTTACATACCTGCCTGCACACTATACCTGTAATGCAACAGTAGGGGTTGTACATGAAGGATATGACTATGATGCAAAAGCAGGGGGAAGGTTTTATACTGACTGCAGAGGAAGCAACAGTGATGGTGTGACTGATGGTAAACATGCAGTTTAACATGTAAAATGTGAACTTTGACATCTGAAACTCAAACACTGTACACACTTTTGTTTGCAGCATTCATATTTTCTTACACTGTTAAGATTTACTAAACAGAACATCTTTATAAAACACTACACAATCTTTGCACATTTTTGGGGCATTTCAGAAAAAATAATAAAACTGAATTGAGAAAGACTTTATGCTTTTAACATCTTGGTATAGTTTTCACGACTCCATGCCTCGTGCTCTCCCAGCAGATTTGAGGAAGAGGGATCCCACTAAACTCCATGTGAAAACAAATTTACAATATACTTATTCTGGTTCAGTGATACTCCTAGAAACGTTAACAAAACCCAAACGTTTCTGGGGACAGGACAGAAGTTGCTGGAACTTAAAGATAATAATATAAAACGGTGACTGACAACACAATTAAACAACAAAAAAGCTGCTTTTTTGCATTGTTCCCTGCAGCCTTAAGCGGTGCAATAGCTTTGCAAAATCAAACACTGAAGTCCATCACAAAGTTGTATTTCTGGGTTGATAAAGTCACTCAACGTTCCTGTAGAGATAGATAATACAGCGTGTATGTCTGCATATTATTGACAAAAATTAAAATATGCGTCGCAGTATGCATCAGTACTGAGTAGCATGCAGCAAGCTACATGGTTGCATGCTAGCAAGCTAGCAAGTGTTAGCTTAAATAAGCACATCTCGACCGGAAGCTTGGTACCTGTAACTAAATTCTATAATATGCAACTGGTCCCGTTGATATTTCTAGCTTGTACCCACCTGCTGTTACAGCTGAAATGAGGTACAAATCTTACCTTTATACGTTTAAGTCTAAATTCCTCCGAGTCCGCCATGTTTTAATTATGCTGCAGACGCCGCGCTTCCAAACGCCCACCTCCTCGGAGGGTTATGGGTCATGAATACCAGCAGCTGCATCAATAACAAGGATATTGTGCTCAATTTAGAACTTAGGTAACCAACAGTTAACGCTGCTTAGTTCGCATTATAAACATTGTAAATACAAGGTCACCTATATTAGATTATATGACACTTTTTTTTTAATACAAGGGGATGTATTCTATTTAAGAGGACACGGATACGTGTTACCGTATGTTTTTTATTAGCTTCTCCCTCTCTTACGAAGAAGACGATAGAAGATTAAATGAAAGTTTAGATACCTGATAGCTGTACTAATACGGAGTTTATATTCGTTATACGTTTTGATCCTTGTTCTTCAAACGGCTTCACCTTTGTCATGAAATTTCCAGATAAAGATTGAGTGCCATTACGCTTTTGCATCGGGTCAGTACGGTAATATGTTGTGCTGCATTCAAGTATATTGAAAGTCGGACATTTGTGTATTAATTCTCTCTGCGCTTTGATTAGCTAGTAGACAAAAAACAAGATGCGTTTGTGTTTTAGAAGCTTTTATTTCCTGTAATACATTCTAAAAATACAAAAAGGCAGGATTGATTTAATTCAAGATGGTTACTAATAAAAAAAAAACTCATCATTTTTTATCTAATTCTTTCTTTTTTTCTTTGTCGGACAGCCAGGGAACGCAACATTAAACCCAATTATTATTGCATGCATGTGTTGCTTGGCCTACGATATTCTCACTTTCTGATACTACGATATTATCCCGTTATAGAAATGTAGAAAAATTAATGCGTTTAAAAAAAATAATTTGTCTTTGGATTTGCGTGTATATTGACAGAACATAATGTATCTGAATAAAGTGTTCTTTCGTACAGTAGAGGGCGCCCATAAGAAATATCTTTACCGTAAACCTTGTTATACTTACGCAAAAAACATTTTCTAAAAGCTGTTCAAGTGTAAATTCTTTTTTTTAAAACGCGTGCAATTATTTAATCATAATTAAATGCTTGGGAAAATATATTTTTAAAGTTTGTGTGCTGCAAGTAACTAGTTAAACTGTCTCATTTTCTTAAATTTACTTTAAATTAATGTTTAAAGATAAATTAAAGATAATAATTTCATTCTTCATTTAGGCTACATGTATCTTTCTTTTTCTGCTAAATATTATTTATGATATTTTGTATTCCAAGTTACCCAAAACTTAGTTTTGTTTCCCGTTTTTTTTTTTATATTCCCGTTTATATGTGTTGCAAATGTTTATGCCCATTTATTATATCCATTATGGCACCAGGGTGGTTAATGACGCATAGAAATACGTAAACCAGAGCAGACCCATACGCGTGAACCAACGGAAGCTGTCTTTGTGTAACTCTACTTCTATGTGTGACAATCTAAACCTCTCACTGGGGGTCAAACAGACAGGCTGCAACCATCGGCCTCAGGAAGCAGTTCAGAACAGCAACCCAGTCAACATTTGCGGATGTTTCTTGTGTTATATTGACTTCCTTGCCGTCTGTTTTTCTGTTAAGCGTGTCAGCGAACATTTTTCTGGGCGTAGTGCTGAAGCTTCTTCCACCAGCGGATGAATGGCAATGAGCGCAATGAGAGCGGTGGCAGCGGGGGGCCCGGCGTCTTTGTCCCGCTTCAGGGGAGCGCTTGTCGCGGGTGTTCTGGGAGACTGCGTCGGTGGAGAGTTCGAAGGAGCGGAGGAAGTCCCCATGGAGAGCGTGCTGCAGCACCTGAACAGCCTGGACGACGAAACGAAAGGAGCAGGTGGGTAAAAGTCTGGGCTGTGGCGGATTTCACCAATGCACAATGTGGTGAGGTAGAAAGCTGTTTATCAAAATGACATCTTTTAGATATCCGTCATGAAACTGCAGTAGCCTAACAACCATGCATGTACCTATTATGGGTTTATTTTAGCTTGTTGTCATAATAACATTAAAATTAAAGGGATACATCTCCTAAATTTTAAGTAAGGTCTAAAAGCTGAGAACGTAAAGTTTAATTAATCATATTTGGACCAAAAAGAGTTTATATATGACTGATGCATCATTTATATAGTCAGTAAAATTGCAATACGTGTTTATTAATGACTTGTGTGTGTTTGATACAAAATGTGCTGAAATGTAATTTAATTTTAGGTATCCTTGAATACAGTGATGATACAGCAATGGCACGTTGTGTGGTCCAGTCTCTACTCACCCGGACTGGATTTGATGAGCAGGACATGGCTCGCCGGTAGACAAATGCTCCCTACTGGCTTTTATTTTCTCTCATAGTCTTCTGGAGATTTGATCAGAAACTGAAGCTCTTGCATTTCTCCCTTCAAGTTTTGCAAAGGAGTACAGTGCCTCCCCGGGTCGTGGTTATGGTTCTGGGGTGATCCAGGTGTTGAAGAAGCTCTCTTCCACTCAGCTAAGTGATGTTTATCAGCCAGCCAGAGATCAGTTTAACGGACGGGGTTCCTTTGGAAACGGAGGTGCAATGCGAGCTGCTCCCTTCGCCCTTGCTTTTCCAGATCCACTTGATGTTAAAAGGGTGAGCAGTTTGCAAAAATACATCCATAACGGCTCTAGTAAAGTCTTAACTCAGACGTTGGACCTAGTTTAAAACCAAATCAGATAAATGCACGTTTAAGTTTAAATCTTTTCATTTGCAGTTTGCCCGTCTTGGTGCCATGTTGACCCACTCCTGCTCTCTGGGTTATAATGGAGCAGTGCTGCAAGCGTTAGCGGTCCATCTTTCCCTGCAGGGTGCACTAGACTTGCCTCAGCAGTTCATAAGTCGACTTATTGTAGAAATGGAAGAGGTGGAAGGCAACAAGGAGTCCCTCAATGATGCCAGAATGTAAGTGGTGCAGCTTTGTTTTACAGCTGCTTCATTACAAATCGGATGTTTTCATGTCTGTCTCAGAATGCTTAAAATATAGAGATGATTAGCAGGAAAGAGGAGTTTTTCTATTTCCTGTGTTTGATTTGATGTGTTTTTCCAGACTCAAAGAAGCAGAGAAGCCATTCTGTGAACGTCTGCATAGAGTTAAAGATCTGATGAACAGAAGCAAGGTCAGCATTGAGGAAGTCATCTCTGAACTTGGTCAGTATCTGTTGAAAGGAGTATTTTTTTCATCTTTTCGTCATTTGTTTTGGTTACGAGATCAGTCAGCAGAAAAGACACACACTAAATAACGTCATTGTTTTGACGTGAGTGGGGCGATTTTCAGAGGAGTGCTTTGGAGAGGAGGTGTTATTAGGAACAGACGCAATCCTTGTCTTGTTTCTGGACTTGTTACCAAATCTGCTCCACTTGTTTCTGAAACAATGAGGTTAATAATGGTCACATGTAGCAACATACAACTAACCGTGTTGTCACAGCTGAGAATAATATTTTCCAATATAAAATGTGGTCAGCTGCAGAAAGAGGAGGGTAGTTCTGCCTGAAACATCTGGGCTGCGATGAAGTTATTACACTGACCATTTATATTGACCAATAAATTAATATTAAAGAATTTCCAGAATTTACGCAGTAGGTTATTCAACCAGCATTTGTTCCTGGTTGTTGCTTTTGGCTCAAAGATGTGTTTAAATTCTTTATATTTCTGAATGTCTGTTCCTTCATAGTGAAGTAGCTGCTCTGCAGTTTCTCCATGGTCAGAGGCTGTAAACACCACCTCTTTTATGTGAACACGCATTGATCTTATTAAAAATCTCTGATTAAATTACCAAGTTAATAACCAGCTTTGAAGTACGAATGTCTGAGTAAGTCAAGGGAGAAATATTCAGGTATGTTAATCTCGTTTTGTAGCTCAGGCCTCAGGAGAAGCAGATGCAGAAAACTGTCAATAACAGAAAATGGCCCTGGTTTTATACGGGATATCTTTATATTTATCCTGCCAAACGTGTTTTGCTAATTGGTTGTAATTAATCTGAAACATAGAAGGGAAATCTTAATGGGATGGGACCAGTTTTCTGTTTGTGGTCTCTGCTGCTGCTGGTTAAAATGCAATAATGTCTCCCTTTTCCCAAAAAGACCGTGTGCAATGTGTGCTTATATCTTTCTAGCAAGAGGTCACGTATGACACATCAACATTTCCAGATGCAAAAACATTCATGTTCCTTAAATGGATCAACTTAAAAGGAAAGTTGATCATTTACAATTAAAGCTTTTTTTTCTTTTGCAGGTAATGGCATCGCAGCACTCCACTCAGTCCCCACCGCCATCTTCTGCGTTCTCCACTGTCTGCAGCCCCGAGATTACCTACCAGAGAACTACGGCGGCCTGGAGAGGACAATAGCATACAGCCTGGCTCTGGGTGGCGACACGGACACCATAGCTTGCATGGCTGGAGCCATCGCAGGGGCCCACTACGGCATCGAAGCCATTCCTCAGGCTTGGATAAGGTGTTGCGAAGGAGCGGAGGATGCAGATGTGAACGCAGGGAGGCTTCACATGTTGTACCATCAGTCCCCACAGGGGGGCAGGAGTGAGACGGAGAGATGGAGCGGTCAGGACCAATCTGGCAACACGTCCAATGGTACAGAGAAAAAGACTGGAGCAGACTGATGTCTCTGCTGGATGTTGTTTTTTTTTACTAAAGGACTTTGGTATTTTCAGCTTCAGACTTTACTGGTTGGAAAAATAAAATTTGGATTCAGCTGATTAAAGATTTTATTTCCAAACTGACCCTGTGGTGTTTGTAAAGTGGCTGAACTGAACAGTTAAATCTTTATTCTGCGACCCTTACAGATCAGACCAGTATGAACTCCAGTCAGACTTAAATCTAAATATATATATTGTTGTTGTTCTTCCTGTTTTTGTTTGTTTTGTGCTGAACAATCTTCATCTTGCAGAAAGTTGCACTTTAAATTACCTGTGCCCTCTTTTATCCTTTTGGTGGCGATTAAACTTTTTCAGTACAGAATTGTGTGTTTGTGGTTTCATTGTCTTTCTTTTTAAGACCTAAAAAGTGCATTTTTCTCACCTCGTTAGTTTCTTTGGCTCAACCAGTTAAACTTTAGAGAAAAAAAATCTTCATATAAAGTTGCAGAATCTGAATAATGCAACATTTTGGTGATTTTATTCTTATTCCATGCCGCTTTATCTAATTCAGGGTTTCAGGGGAAGCTGGATCCTATCCCAACAATTACCCTGGACAGGTCGCCAGTCAGCTTTTGCCAGACAAAATGAACAGCAGAGGACATATTTCACTATGTCATCATTAATCTGCAAAAATACCATGATGCAGTAACTACTGTACAAAGTTTTTATTTAAAATTAAAAAGCACATTTTATGTATCAGGCAACACATTTAGCTTTTCACAGATGAGTAATAAAATCTGAAATACAATTATATAAATGCACGGCCTTTGCGGTTTTCTTTTCTAGTAAGACACTAATAAAAACCATAAAATGCTACATCACAGAAATAAAGAGAATGATTAAATATCAAAGTTATAAGAAAGATCAAGCTGACGAGGCACATTGAAGCAATAAAGTCATTATATTTACTTATTCTGTAATATGTATCATGTTTTCTTCATATTTAATGTTATTCTTAATACTCTTATTCATAACTTGTGTCTATACTTGCACTTTGAGTCTCCCTTTACATTAACATTTAAAAATAGAAGGGTTAAAAAAAACATCTATTCCAGCTCATTAAGTCTCAATTCCTTTTCAAGAAGATCAAAATGTCCCAGAAAAACAGTGCTTGTTACTTTCTCATAGCTTTACAGCCTTCATTTCTCTTCTGCCTCATTTGTCTTGCTCTTCAATCAATCTTTATTTATAAAGCACCTTTCATACAGTAAAACAAAGCAGTGCAAAGTGCTTTACATTAAATTGTTACAAACCCAACATTACCCAACAAATACCCCTGATCAAAAACCCACAAACCAAGTCATGCTCACAAATAATAACACAGCAGTTATGATCAAATATATCACAAGGTGTTTTAGGTAAACCAGCAGCGAGGAGGGAGGAGTGAAAGAGATGTAGCCGCTGTTCAGCCTCAGACATCCTGATGCAAAAGGAACCCAGATATGTAAAATGTTCCTAATCTATCATAAATATTTCAAACTTATCCATAAGTGTGCAATTCTTAATTTCCAGGGCAAAATATCTTGCTGGGAATTGGTTGAGGAGAAGGCAGTCTGCAACTGGAGGAGAGAACATCCAGCTTTTCCCAACATTCCCAGCATAATCAGACACAGATCTCCCATTTAATTTCAGCTTGGTGTTAATTTGTTGTAAAGAATCAATATGTCTGACTCAGAGAATGAGAGTACCCAACAAAGAGGGCATGTTTGTTTTCAGTCTCAGATTGGTAAGTAATCACGGCACATATCGAGCAGGATATTTAACGGGAGGTGTCTGCTGCAAAGTCAAACAGCAGGAGGTCGGTTTTAAATTTCAGTATTTTGACATAATCTAGGCTACTATGTTTAAAACTAAATTCCTAACATAATTATTATTATGCCCCAATCTGTGCATGAGATGGAATAATCTGCCTGAATAAATAAGATACTAATGACTCACCAGGATGAAGATGAATGGTGGTTTAACTTTCATTGGCCTTGAAAACCTTAATCTTCCTGAGACATTTGAATTGTGTTAAAACAACAATCCCAGTTGGAGGGGAATATTTTATATTTATAAATATGTTTATTATACTTTGAGCCATCATGTCCAGGTGATTCATGGTTTTAAAATGTATCTCATCCTTTTTATGCTGATGATATTTATTTATATTTTGTTTTTAATAATTTAATCGGTATTCCAATAAATCTCCAGTATTAGAAACTTGTTGCGTTTAAACTTTTTAAAGATTATTTTAAGTTAAACTGAAACTACAGCCCACATTAATCTCTATTTTATCTACTTTGATCATGTGATGGATACCAGTCAACGTTTGGGTAAATCATGAACTGAAAGATGTTTTGTGCACTCCACGGTCAGTATGCTGCTATCATACTAAGTCTCTATTCTTTGGGACACAAGTCTTTGTTCTTTGGAAAATGCCTTATTGAAGACCCCAAAGATTCGCTTAGGAACCCATGGAAAATGTAGCGTTTCAGGTGGTAGCACACTGGAATGACTTACCTGTGGTTGGGTCTGTGGACTCCTTTAAGAAGCAGGTAAAATATATTTTATTTAGGAAAGCTTTTGGTTGATGTTGTGATTGCTATTCTGCTTTATTTTTCATTGTGTTTTAATTTATTCATTTTATGTGCAGCGTTTTATGATATTTAACTGTGAAAAATGCTCTGTTAATACATCACTACTTAATATTGTATGCTTAAAATAGAGCTGGATTTTAATTTAGGCTACAATTAAAATGAGTTTTCATACTTTGAAAAATCTTTTTACACCAAAGAAAATTAAAAATAAAAGACATCATATATAATAAATATGTATATACAATTCATTTATCATTTTTTTTAAAGTCTTAAAAGTGCATCAAAATATATTAGTAAATAATTTAAACACAGTTTACTTCAACAAACAATAAAAGATTGCTTTAGGAGCTTTTTTTTAGGTAGATAATATCAGAAACCTTTGTGTCACAGGCTTTTCTCTGCTGGGGCGACCTCTAAGAACAGCTGTAGAAACACTGTCACTTTGGTTAACAGTCCCGGGCAAAGCTTGAAGTGGATGAATGGTACGTAAATTATAGCCCCACTCAAAATAAATAAAGCCACATAAAGATATTCAATCTGGGGATTATCTATGATTGGTGCCAGCACAAGAAAAACGGCCACAATAAGGACAAGAATGGGGGTGATTATGGGAACCTGTGAAGAAAGGAAAATGCATCAGTCTAAAAAACAAACAAACAAACAAACAAACAAACAAACAAACAGGCAAATGGTGTAACACTGACGCTGTATGGTCTGGGAAGCTCTGGCTTCTTGATTTTGAGGTAGATGAGGCCAGAGAGGGTGATGCCGTAGAAAAACCAGGCTGTAAAGCTAAAAAAAAAAAAAAGCAACAAAGGACATTTAGACAAAACAAAATATTTTGTTGCATTTACTAAAAAAATCCACTTAGTGTGGCTTCCATATTTAAACAGGTAGGGCCATTTCCTCACGATAAGCACCCACCTGAAAGAATGATGACGTAACTTCCGACTGCCCCAGCGCCACTTCGCCTTCAGCGACTGCAAATTTACCTTGAGCCACTCAGTGCAAAGATTGTGTATTAAAGACGATGTCTCACTACCCAGGTGTATTATTTAGGTTTATAAAGGCTTTAGCCTTTCTGGGGTTGGGTTTAAAGGCAGTTTTAAATTTGTTTGTGCTGCCTTTTTTCCAATCTATTGTTTTTGGCGTAGATGTGTGTGCACCTGTGGGTTTTTATTTTAGCCCTCGTTTTTGTTTTATAGTTATCTGAGAGCTTGTAAGTAGTGCTCCTGCTGTTTTTGTTGGACCCCCTACCTGGTGTAAATACCGTCCCCTTGATTCTGCATGCTGGTTATGGCCTCTTGTGAGCTTGGCTCAAACTTTATTGTTTTTTTAACCAGTTTATTAATATGTTTTATTATTTGGAACTTTGTCTCACGCCTCCATTAGTATAACAAACCTGGAAGGCCTTTTGAGGTGATGTTAAAGTCCTGGAGTGGCATTGAAATATAAATAAAAGTTATATACATTCCTATCCTGCCACATCAACATAAAAAGTAAGGACATTGATTGGATTATTGGCAATAAATCTTCAATATTATATATAAAAATAAATAAATCATTTGGGCTTGAAGTGTTAAAAGAGACAGAAAAAGGGTTTTTAACATCACGTTTATTGCATGAACAAAATAATCTACTAGATATACAAATAAGTTTTACCTGAAGTAGTTAACAATGCTCTGAAAGTCTCCGGGGATCAGGACCACTAATGAGACCACCGTGGTGAAGATCAGGGCAGGTGATGGTGTCAGCCGATGGACGTGGGCCATAGACAGAATATCAGGCTGCAAAACAAACAAAAGTTTGAGTTGAAAACCTTTTGATGACTTTATTGTAACTATATAAAGCGTCAGTGAGGCAGACAGACTGACCATGTGGCCTTCCCGGGCAGCAACAAAGCACACACGACCGCCGCTGAAGAACGTCCCATTTAAGGAACCAAATGCAGACAAAGCTGCAGCCACCGACATGATCCAACCCCAGCTGCCCAACACCTTGTTCCTGTAGAAAAACATCCCCATTCAAAACAATTTTAAGGAGTTTTAAATGCAAGTGCCATATCTAAATAATGGCAGTTTTTTTCAGGTTTAGTTACTGAAAGTAATTTAGTTTTAACCAGTGTGCAGTATTTAAACCAAACCACTATAATTCACCCTTATGAGTCAAGATGTTTAGATGTTTTCCCTCCAGTTGAGTTTAAGTTACACTTCTGAGTTTTATTATATTTAGTCGACTTGTTTTATAGGATAGTTTGGGTTACTATGAAAGGCTACTTTTGAGTTTTTGTATACATTTTTAGAGTTTTGTGTCATTAAAGATGATGTTGCCTTACATAGGATGAGCCAAACACAAACGTTTAAACCGCTTAGTATCCTAAACGTTTAGTAGGTAATAATGGTCACCACTTGTGTTTATAGTTCACTGACTAGCATCTTGGTGAAACTAACAGGTCGAATTTAGTGAGAAACTTTAAAAATGCTTCAACCAAGCATTTAAATGCCCCCTTAAATGTTTTTAATGGAAGACTTGCTGGATCATTCTGTGAAACAAACCATCAGATGAAGTTCTGGATAAAATGCTTGAAATCTGCCAAACTTGTAAATGAGTTTCTTTGCTAGTGTACTCAGAGATGAACTTAAAATCATCCTAAAATGTTTTTAAATCAGCGGGAAGCTTCATATTCAACTACAGACTCTAGATGTCAAAGATTACAACAGCTAATTAAAGATATTTGATTTTTATTTTATGGTTATATAATAATCCCATTTTAGCTCCATAGAATAAAAAAGCCCAAAAATTCGCAGCTTAAAGATGACTAAATATGCTAAAACTACATAAAGTGTAACCTTTATTCTTTCATCCAGAGTGAAGCTCAAAATGGAAAATCATGCCATGTTTTGTCAGGTGTGTTCTTACCCCCAGGTAACAGCTACTGCGCTGGAGGACATGAGCTCCTTAGGCGTCATTACAGTGAGATAGCTTACATTCACCAGCAGATACAAGCCAGTCACCAGAGAAATGGCTATGAACAGAGCTCTGGGAAGATTCACCTGCAAAGATAAGACAGATATCCTGATGCGAGTA